>ML780390.1:807843-824040 GCA_009831015.1 Picea engelmannii
AGTCTTAGCAACCCTGTATGAGGACGAATGATCCTCTTGAAATCTCGAAGTAGCAGCATAGGGATAAGTATTGATCGATGGACAAGATCCCATCGGAATATTTGCGGTCATTCACGACTGTTAGATCGGCGGAAGAAACAAGGGCGTTACATGCATTACCCCTTTTCTTCTATCTTCATGAGTAGCGAGGAAATTGAGAGTGTAGATCCCCAAGGTCTGTGGGAGTATCTGGACCATTGGTTTTTCCCCGTCCAGAGAGCAGTGAGAGAGTGCACGACGTAGGACAGGTCTGATCCATTGGATCTTAGCTAGAAAACCCGATAGTCGTTGGATCCGTTAGGAGATGTAGAAGTGTTAAGCCCTCATGAACAGGGATGAAGGTCCTGAAAGAGGAGTTGGTACACGGAGTGGGATAGATCTGAGTCGTCAGATATTATCTAGAAAACCTGATAGCCGTTGGATCTTCTAGGAGATGCATGAGGGTTAAGCCCTCATGAACAAAGGCTAAAGTCCCGAGAGAGGAGTCGGTATCGGGGATTCAGAGTTAGGGATTTCGGGAGTCCTGATGAAAAGAGATTGGGACACTCCATGGCAAAAATCCTGATATAGATCTAGACCATCCATCCGTGAAAGACACATGCTGGAGATCGAGAGTCCATCGGTATCTCGGAAATCGTGGATTCCAGTTGACAAAGGATTTGCGTCACTGGGGGTCGCAAGTCGCAAAATCATGAAACAACGAGGATCACCCATCTATAGAGTACACATGTTTTCTGGTAAGCGCTTTGGTGTTTCGGCACCTAGGAAACAAAAGGGAAAGAACCCTTGTCTTCACGAGTCACGAAATCCCAATTACCGAAACCCCGAATCGGTTTAAGTGTGAATAAGTTTGAGAAAGGAATGATTTAACCATGACCATTGATCATCCTGAAAAGATCATAAAGGTTGATCATGGGTGAAGGTTACAACCGTCTATCGGAGGGACACGTGGTTGTCGATTGACATTTCGGTATTTCAACACCCGAGAAACCAAAGGGCAAAGAACTCTTGTCTTTGCGAGTCGCAAAATCTCGATCACCGAAACCTCGAAATGGCGAGAGATGTGAATGAGGTTAAGGAAAGTCGGGAATTAATAGTGACCATTGATCATCCTGAAAAGATCACGACCGTTGATCTTGGCTAAAGGTCGTTGCTGTCCATCGGAGGGACATGTGGCTGTCAGTCGATGTTTCGGCGTTTTGGCATCCGGGAAACCAGAGGGCTAGAAAATCTTTCCCCCGCGATTTGTGAAATCCCGATACGCGCTGTAGTGGAGAGGAGAAGTACTGAAGGAATCTAGACCATCCATCAAAGGAGACATGTGGTGAGTGGTCAGATATTTGGGAAAAGTCTCAAAATCCCATGGACCGTTGGATCCACACTCTTAAGAGTCGTCGATCTCTTACATGAACTTCCACATCGAAATTTGGATATTTAAATGACAAGGAGACTTGGAGTCATTGCATTTCCAACTCCCGAGTACCGAAACCCCGAAAGGATCCATACCGTCGGATCAGGGGAGGCTTATAGCCATCGATCTCCCTTTGGAGGGAAACTTGGGAGACTTCATGGTTTTTGAGGATTTGAATGGGAAAGGAAGAAGTCATGCATCGTGATTTCCCAAATCACGAAAGTTTGGTAAGGGCTTTGCCAGTTTAAGCACATGGTCACGAGGACAAGACCCGAACAAGAAACTTGTACTCGCTAGCCCTTTCGGGGTTCGACGCTTCATTGTGTCAGGGTTTGCAGAGTTGAAAGACTCGACGCTCTGGTAGCATTGAGTCACAAAGAATGAAAGGATTCCATATTTGTTCAACCCGTGGTCATGACTCGTGATCCTATGGGAACAGACAAGGGAAGATCTATCTTATGCTAGACCTCCGTAGACATTTCAGGGGTCTGATCATTGAGAAATCGACGAAAAATTTGATTTCCATAGTGGCTATGTGACATGACCTGTGTGGGGGGCTTCTTTATTACAAGTTTTCCAGCTATGAGTTGGAAAGCGAGGCACACTGCTCCATCCTGAATAGAGGATACCTTGTAGCCTCATTTTCCCTTTTTGACTTCGTCTTAAGCCTCCTTGATGCACTGTACCAGGGAGAGGTTCGAGGCCTTACTTGGATAAAACTATTGAGGGTAAAGTCCCTTTATGCTTAATCTTGTAATCAAGTGGATCAACAATGGATGCACAGTAATCCATTGGTTGAGCCACAAGTATCCACCATGGTAGCATGACAAGAGGAGTTTAACGCAAGCGTTAAACTCTCGGTGACAGCCAAAATGGGGAATCTTCATCACATTTAGCATAGTGGACTGCACGAGCTCCTTATTCCATGGCTAGGAGACCAAGCGAGACTTCTTCACAGTTTTCTTTGTCAGTTATCGGTGGGCTGTGAGCATAGCATAATTATTTATGTCGTTGATATTGAAATTGTTGTTCTTCAGTAGTGGGATCTGTCCTAACTGACTCCCAACTACGCATATTCCTTTCAATATGTACGCGGTGATCAGGGTGTACTCATAGTCGTGTGGCATGTTGTCGCAGTTATCCACACCAACAAAAGGTCGAATATAGTTTGGTGATATTGACAGGATCTACTTCGCATTAGCCAGATCTCCATAGTGCTTACTTCGCTACCTAGTCGTGGGGTTAACACAGCCAGAACGACGTCCAGTCGAAGGGGAACCCTGCATTCCCTTGGTCGACAATCCTTGTACTCCTTCAGACATAGATCTATCATCCATGAACTTCTTAATAACATCCTTGATGTACTTCTCTAACTCAGTGGGTTCACGTGACATTCTCTCTATTAAATAGGTAGGTCAGGGTAGGCGAATGAACAAGTAGACAAACGTGAAGTGACGTCTAGTTTCTGATAACACATCTCGACACGCAATCAGTTCTCTGTTGGCTCAGTTAATCATGGGTGGAAAAAGTTTGTCTCGGTGAAGTGTTCGATGGGTTAAATAAGTGGGGCCTCATAACAGATTCTTCCAATGAGCAGGAATGCTTCCATCAATGTGAATCTATCCATTATGGCGTGGTCTCAACATCCCAAAAGAGATCTATCTTCCCATAAATGAGTTTCGTAGTCGTTACGGAGAGTCATTCTAATGGTCAAGGTGCCTCCAATGGTCATATAGCTTCGCCAGGGAGAAGTCCCATTCTGCGCAGTCCTACTATTTTAGTGAGGTTCAAATCCTGCAAACCTGCCTCCTGCGAGGTTCCAGTCAGTGAAGTCTTCCATCTATTCTTTGTATCTTCCTGTAGATTTTCTAACTTGGATTTCTTTTTACTGAGCTTCCTTGCCTTCTTTCCTGTAATTTGATTCTCTCTAACAATTTATCGAATCCTCTTTCCATTCTTATTCTTATTTTGTCCTAGCAAGGTGACTTTTTATTGCTGATGTGTTCTCAAAGGGTTCGAAGTTAATACCCCTTATCTTATTAATTCCAGGGTGGGTATTCTTCTTTATTGCATATATAGTTCCTTCAACCTTCTTGTGTTATTTCAACCTCGAAATCTAATTCTCTTCCCTTATGTTTCTTCGACTTATTTTTGCGTTCTTCTATTAGTTGGTTTATTTTTCTAGCTACGAGATCCCTTAGTTCTTGCTTTTTCTTTTCTGTAGCTTCTTCCTCTGCTTTCCTTCTGATTTGATCCTTCTCAATCCAAGTCTTTCCTAATATAAGTGGGAAAGGGGCGATGTTCTTAACAAACTTAATGACTTCAAATTCCTCTTTAATCGATGTTCCATGGATAATAATAGGTACATTAGTAGCTCTTCCACATAAGGTTATCATCTTTCCATTAAATAAGTTTATCCTTCCCAATGAAGGTACCACAGTAGACTTTCCCAAAATTTCCCAAGTATCTTCTGTCATAATATTCACTAGTGTTTCCTCATCCAAGACACAGTCTATGTCGAAGTCTTTTATTCTTGTACTTATGTGTTGTTTTACTTTCAAGATCTCTGGTAAACTGACATCTTTGTGATTATTCATTGTTTCTTTCAATTGTGATAACATAGTCTAAGATTTCTCTGGTTATTTCTCTTTATTATTCTCTAACATGCTCTTATCCTCTTGAATTTATTTTTCTTATCTCATGTTCATCCTTTCAAATTTAGCAATCATTCTTGGACAATCCTCAACTTCATGACCAACAATTTTACAACAAAGACAAATAGGACATGTACTAGGGCATTCCTTAGCAAGATGTCTCGGTCTTCTGTAGTTATAACATAGTGCCAATCCTATTTTTCTCTTATATGTTCCCCAACCTCTTATGTACTCCACACTAAGATCACAATGTTGGACCTTCAATCTGGAAAAATTATTTCTCGATTCCTGCATCCACTTATTAGTCCAAAAATTATTTCTATGCATAGGAATAACATATCTTTCTTCCTTTTTATTATCTTTACTTAGATCAACTTTTTCTTCCAACTATGCCCTAGCTTTCAGACTAGAACATAATCTATTAAAAATACCTAAATTCATGCTTTCTAAACAAAATATTTCACTTATCTTACTCATATTAAAGCACACAAATTTACTTCTTTTAAGATCTTACCTCTTTTTGTCAGATCGAGTTTCTTTCTTAGCACAAATCTTCACAAGTCAAGTAGAGTATTGCACACTATAGCAGTAGATATACGCACAAAGATTCTCTTCAGTTCCCAACAATTGCAGTTTCAGGTCTTGACAATAGAACCATTTGTTGGCACAGGGGTAGACCTGGGCTTCAACTCTAACAAAGCACCAAAAAAACCCTAACTACTGACCCTTTCAGCAACACCTGCGAAGCAGGTGACGTCTCACCTGAGGTAGAAGCAGGGGAGGTTATAGGACTCAGGTGTTTGTAACCAAGTTGGGACTTAGATCTGTGATAATAACACTTTGCAGAGTATTCTAGCAACACTTAGAAGGTGACATGCATTAATTCATTATCTTCATTAACATCGCAGAACAAACCCTAAGATAGGTCGACGTAGTAAAAAAAGAAGAAGCACTTCTATCGTTTAGCACATAGCACTAATTTATATCTAACATTCATTCATTCTTAACACAACTATGCACTAAGCATCAATAGATCTATATAATAATACATAATAAGAAAATCACTTAGTAAATTCATAACATAACCAACAAAGAACAGAGAAACCAAAGACACAAGATATACGTGGTTCACCCCAGTGTGGGGCTACATCCACCAACTTCTTTGTCTTCTTTATTATTCTTCAATCTCTTACATTCATCTTCTCCTGTGCACTAAGCCACAAAGCCAAGCTTCACACCAGAGATGAGATATGCTCACTGCACACCAAATTCTCCTTCCGAAAACTAGATCAAGGTAGAGAGCCAACTTCTCTATTGAGCACATATCCTTACATATGCATTCTGTTGTACAAAGAAACTCAAAACTACTTGCACTTAGACTCTTTTTCCCCTATTCTCTTCTTTCTTCTTTTTTCCTTTCCATTACATTCTTACTTATTTATACTACAATAAGGCCTAATCATGGATAAACCCATGGGCCAACATCCCATAACCCATTACAAAAACCCTAAGGAACCCCTTGCTGGTTCCACACAACCTGTAAAATAAGTGAGATCTACGATCTCAGCTCCGCCCAGGCAGTCCATCTTCGACCAGCCTATTGAAGTCCAAAAGTGGTCCAAACCTGACCAAGGTTTCCTCAAAAATTGCTCAGGGGCCAACAAAGTGTCTTGTCGGGCCCCATTGGAAGATTCTTCCACTTCATTATGGGCCTTACACTATCACCAATGCTGTGAGTAAATTCTTTTGAGCTCAACACTCCACCCTTCCTTGGTCTGCATCCAATATTTAATGTGGACCTCTCTCTACCATATTTTCCACCATTATTGGACACCTCTGAGATATTAGAACAACTGAAACCAACAGAGCTCAAACCTGACTGCATGGAACAAGAATCCACTGATCAGATAGTGGACACACAAATCAAGGGCACTTGCAAGTAGCGAATCCAACTTTATCAAGTTGTCAAGGCAGGAGAACTCCTACCTCAAGGAAAGTGGCTCACCCAGTGTTACACATTATTTTGGTCACTCTGATGGTGTCTCTACAGTTGTGTGTTTAGGCCCTCATAAGGACCTTTTGCCTGAGAAAAGTGATTGTTGTATTCTTCCATAAAACATGTTTTTAAGATGAGTTCGCAGGCTGACTATGTTGTAGGGTGCAAGAATCTTGATTCTCACAGGAAACCCTATACCTAGCCTGCGAGGTGTTCGCAGTTTTCTCTATAGGTAGGGTGCGAACTTGCTTCAAATCTTAAAAGGAAGAGGAAGTTACGAAGGTTCTAGAAGAGGATATTCTAGAAAATGAGTTGGCATCCACATGGTTGGCATCCCACTGGCTTCTCAGATTTAGTGGGATCATCCTCATCCATTTAAACCATCTCTCCTTCTCCTATATAATGAAAGGTTTCTCAAGGAAGAGGTTAAGAAATATTGAATAGAGAATTGATGAAAGAATAGATTCAAAATTGTGTGAGGGATCATGTTTGAATTAATGCTTGAGGCCTCCATTTGTCCATCAAGCCATACTGGATCTTCTTCATGCAGTTTGGAGCAAGTGTGTGTGTTAGAACAAAGGACCACTAAAAGGAAGCTTGTGACATCAAGGCAATATAGTTTTATCTTCTACTTTCATTTAATATAATACAATGTCATGTCCCTTTCCCATAAAATCACTCTTATTTTATTGCATAATTCCTTGATCATATGCATAGGTTGTCATTGAATATACTTTACTATATTCACTTTGGTTGGTTTGTGTTGTCTTGGATCTGATCTTGCAAGAGCACCAAAGTGAAGTAGAAACAACAAAGACCTAAGGAAGCGATATAAAGGTATGTCACTCATTCCTCTTTTGGTAGTAAATTCTTTGGTAGTTGCTTAGGGAAAGTCTCATATCCTGTCCTATTTTGTTCTAGATCCAGGTGGATCTAGGGAGATCTGTTAGTGTCTGCATATACTGATTTATCCTATGATAAAATTGGTGACTCCACTAGGGAGACAACTCATTTTGTAGTTTTTGTTGGCCATTTTCTCTTAACTTACTTTTTTCATTACCAACCAGTCTCTGAGTTTGTAGGAGACCCTTATAGACTCTCTGGACCCAAAAATTCACTCAAAATTTTTGTCATTTTTCCAAATTTTTCTTGATTACATACCTTCTCACACTGTACCTCTCTGTGGCCTGCGAGAATAACTGATGTTCACACCTTACTATTTAGTTCAGTGTGACCTTCTCACACCCTGCCTATATCTAGACTATGTGAATCCCTAATTCTCGCACTGTACCCCACTACCAGGCTACAAACTCATTTGTAAAAGTTTTGGATTAGGTCTTCTTGTATTTTTGATGCCCATATTTGTTTGTTTACCTGGGGAGAACTTCTTTTGCTAGTGTTTGACTATTTCTTGACTTCAAATCTTGTGGTTGATTAGTTTTTAGAGATCGAAAACTATTCTTACTCGTTTTCCAATTTTTGTTTCTTCACCTTTTATCAACAAGGGTATAATCTCTTATTCTGAGATCTGAGTGCTTGTTTGGTCAAAATCCTTTGACTGGATTAAAAGTTCAGATCAATTGTCCTTTTAGATTGCTTGTTGCTCGGAAAATTTTTGTTCATGTTCATTTGAAGAGATTTTTTCTTGTCAGTTTGTTATTTTTATCTTCATTGAAAGATCGATTTGGGTGTTTGTTGAGTATTTTATTTTCATTGGTTTCTTACTTTTTCTTAGTTCCATCCCTATTTTTTGGTTTCGAAAAAAAAATAAAAATTAAAGACTTTTTCTTTTAAGCAATCATTTATTCAAAAAATATTGGCATTCAAGTATTGAAAGAGAACGAATAGTGAATTTACATTGTCAATGATTGTTTGGTACTACATTTCAAAAGAGATCGTACATCATAGTTTGCATTGTTCTAGAAAACTCATTTTTCCTTGTTGTAGATAGAATTCATCGAATGCAATTTTGTATCATTCATTTCTATTTACACATTGTTGGGTCAGAGTCTTACACAACATTGGTTTCATTTTCGTCTCCCTTTGCGTAACAACAAACTTTAATAATATCGCAGAACTTTAAAATTCAACTAGTAACATTTTCTAGGGCTCTTTTGCACCAACATTAGCTAGGTTAGAGCTTTGGAATAAGCAGTGAGACACACTCTCCAAAGAACAAAACACACAATAGTATCTTGTGATAGGGAGTGTCAAATTCCATTTGAAACATTTTGTCCTGGGAAGCCCTTATCACACAAAGTTCAAACCTGAGGTCGCATTGACATTGACAGAGTTACTCACCTTGCTTTGTTGATCTCAGTGTAGAGATTGCACGTATTATGGAGGTCGCTTGAAGGTATACCCACAATGATGAGTGGAAGCCTCTCAAGTTGATTTTGGGCTAGATACCCTACCCTTGCATGTGGATTGGACTGTCGACTGTTCCCCTAGGCATCATTGTTGTTTGTGGTAACTTTAGTAGCCTATCTTCTTAGAATCTTACACAAGGTGACTGTGGAGGGGTAAGTATTCATAGTACCTGGAATCAACGTTGGCTAGACTCACTCGGGCTCCTTGGAGGGTATACCCACGATTATGTGTGGGAGATTTTACCAAGGTGTAAGTCTGTTAAGAAGGTCGTCAACGTAACATTCCCACCATAGCCCAACCCCTTCTTGTCTTGACATCGTGACGTTGGATTTCATCACCAACTAGTGATTTCAGAATAGGAAGGTCTTGTTTGCTTGATTTTGATTCCTAGATTTTACTAGTGCATGTTTTTTATTTACGTAAGTTGGCCATAGAATTTATTTCATGAGATTTTCACGCGATCACCATTGACCCTCCACGTCGCTCACGTAGAATGCAAGGACTAACCCCAAAAGATATGGAAGGTTCTCAACCCTTTCCTACCAACTCACTGGAGGGCTCTCCTCAACAGAGTGAAGCCCAAGACATTGCCACTCCATGAATGGAAATAACTGACTCTTTAGAACAATTCTGAATTACAGATTCTCGAGAGGGCTTATGAATTCCTCCCGACTCTTTGAGATGTATTATTCGAGTGAATTAATCTGAAGATATTATTGTTGAGTCTTCTGGATTACCAACCGAACCTTTCATAGGCCCTAAAGGTTAGGGTCCTTTTTGGACTACCAGGATTTTTAAACGGGATCTCTTTAGCTTAGGAGCAGGCATTGATATCACTGTCACACCTGAGCCACCCGAAAAATTTGATCCAAATGCGATACATTTTACTACTGCCTATTATTTCCCTAGTTCGGACGCTCAGTCAGCCAACCATATCTTGATTGTCCCCCTTCAAATGGCCCATTATACAATGGTCCCAAATACTACGAATCTTCATACAAGGAATACGGTGGCTATCCAGGCCCCCATTGGCACACCGCTTTCGCCCAGACTCACCCTGACGCTTCCTCCTAGATATCATGCATTGAATGCTTCTATTCCTGTTCCTACACAAATCCCATTCATGACTCCTGGCATTTCCACTCATTCTGGGCACCATATTGTTCCTGGTTTTATTCTGACACTTCCTCGACCTCCTTCTAGAGGGTCTCTTCCATCCCCTATTGGAGGAACTGACCCTAGTGAAACCATTCAGTATTTCACACCTAATTACCATATTCCTGTTGGCAGACATTTTCACCCTGGAAGTCAAATCCCATTTGGAACACAACCTATGATTGGAGGGCAAACCCCACCTACCCCACCCACTGGACAGAACATACCTACAGACTTAGCCCAGTATTGGAACTATCTTATCCAAAATAATCCTCAATCGACTGGTGGGAAACAACCTCAAGCTAGCTCTTTCATACCGCCTAATACAGGCCAACCATATCCAGGTCTGTCCAATTCCATTTGGGGCTTGAATGTTGGACCCAATGTCCTTGTTCAAGGGAACCACCCTAACCAATACAACCCTATAAATTACATACCTCCACACCAACAACCGAATTTGCCCAGATCTTTGCATTATATGGAAACTGCTAACGGTCCTACTGGAATACCTATGGCACTTCCTCCCCAAAGTCACTAGTACCCCCACATGAATAGACAGTTACCTTTCTTAGCCACCCTGGACCTCCCTGATCTTTCTAGAATTTTAAATGATCCTATCCGTCACTCTCCTCAATGGTCTGCCATACCGACCAAACTACCTTTCGACATTCCTAAGTTTGATGGTAAACTAGGAGAGGACCTGAACAATCATGTAATGACTTTCCACCTTTGGTGTTCATCCAACTCTTTGATGGATGACTCTATTCGTTTACGTATTTTTTAGCGAACTCTCATGGGTTCCACCACAAAGTGGTATATAGAATTACCACGAGGTTTCTTCGTTGACTTTAACACCCTTTCCATGGATTTCCTCACCCACTACCTGTTACTGATCCGATACAAAACAAGAACCGAAATTTTGAGTTCTTTCAAACAAACCAAAGCCACTCATATCTTTGATCACATTCATGAATGGCGACGGAGATGAAGTCTAATCAAACTTGAGCTCCCCGATCAGTTACTGGAAAAGTGGTTCACAAAATCATTCGTGAATGATATCGCTCGTGACATCACCATGGGTGGATTTGTCACAGAAGAACAGGTGATCAGTCGTGCTCAAAACCTTGACCTCGTTTACTCACAAACGGGTACTCTTTACGATTTTCTCCCTGACACACCTCGTCCTTCTACTACTGCTACTTCAACTACTCATGCTACTTCTCATGTGTCTAATGGTGTGATTATCACTTTCCACACCCAACCCCACTTTGCACAAGCCTCTACCACCAACCCCAAGTCTGTTGCTTCTAATGTTCAACATGCTTCATCTCCTTCTCCTCTTGCCAGCAAGACTTCTGAGGTGAACTTTGTTCAATCTACCCCTGCCGAAAAGAATAAATCCAAAAAAGGGAAGGGTAAGAATAAGGAGGATAAAAATAATTTGCAATCTGAGAAGACCAAAACACAACCTGTTGATGATAAGGATAAGCATAAACCCTGATACCCTTGTATTATCGGTGGTGATGATCACTACACTAAGGATTTTCCGGGACAAGACGAGGTTACTAAGTTCCTTCAAGGGACCCTAAAACCACCTACCTCGGTCGTGTTGTCACAACCCTTTACTTCTCAACAACAGACCCAATTGGTCTTTCATGACCAACCTTCCCCCTCCACTACATCCTATGTCTTAATGTGTACAGGTGATTCAAAGAAGAATGACGTTACACTTACCACTCGAGCCAAAGATTATTCTTCCTCCAAAGAGAAGGTTGATGAAATAACTCCATCCTTGGTCCAACCATCTCCATCAGCTCCACCTACCAACGGTCCTCTTCATCTCGAATGACCGATCCTAGACACAGTTCTTTGCCCTCCCCCAAAGGGTGTTGTTCAAAAGTCTTTTTTCAATCCTCATGCGCGTACTTCCCAAACTACAGTATTGTAGAGGATCTGTCCCAAACACCATCCACAATATCAGCCCTCGAAGTCCTTCAGAGTTGTCCCACACAATAGAAGGCACTGTTGAAATTTATTGGGGGAATTGACCCTACAGACACAAATTTAATAATTTTTTACCTGGAATATCACATTCCAAGGTTACCCCGTCAACTCACATTTCAATACAAGTTATTTTCTCCGACAAGAACATTTGAAGAGCAATTATTGATGAGGATGCCTTGACGCGTTTCATTTCTATTTCTTGCTGGAAATCCATCAACATTCCTCCCTTAACCAAATCCCACAAAATGCTCAAAGCCTGCAATGGCTTTGGGTTTAAGCCTTACAATGTCCTCCCTTCATTTCCTATTACGTTAGAAGGAAAAATGGTCAACGCTGAAGTGGAGGTCTTTGATGCTCCTCTCGATTACAACCTTCTACTTGGTCGTAGCTAGATCGATTCCATGTGTGGAGTTATGTCCACTCTTTTCCATGTCGTACGTTTCCCACATCAAGGAAAAGTAATTACAGTGGACCAATTGGCCTTCTTTAACTCTGATACACGTACCTGTTGTTATCCCTCAAAATAGCACCATCATTTTGAGTGATAGAATGAGTAAAAAATTTCATTTCTGTGAGTCTTGGTTTTAAAAAATTACTTTTCCAACTTTCAACAACGCACTCCTTTTAATGTTTTGCGGGTTAGCTGTTGAAAGCCTTCACTTTCCACAGCGCACAAGTCATAAAATAATAGCTCTGCGCTGGGGAAAGTCCGGACTTCGCTCAAAATGACTTTTCTTGCACACGACAAATGTTGAGACCACAATACAACAAATCAATTCCCAGGTCAGACCTCAAATTCAGCCACGAATCAAGCCATTAATCAGCCATGCGTTTCATCAAAGTAATAACACATTTTCTTCATAAGTGTTTTGTTTTGCATGGTCGTGTTTATCCTTTGATATCGCAGATGCCAGTGCCCTGCAAGGATTGCATTTTCCAGGTGTTATTAAGGTTTCTTCTGATAAATCAGGGCAGAGCCGTATTATCAGCTACAGTTTATCAAATTATCTTCTGAAGTTCGTTAATGCTCCACCGATCCGGCAGGGTTTTGACTGTGCATTGCACCTGCAGTTAAACCAGAGCGTCAATGACTCATTGCGGATGCAGGTGCTCTTTCCTGTTTGGCTTCTCTGTTTAAATGATGTGCTGAGAATGGTGTTCCTCGAAGAGTTGCCGATGCTATCACAAAACCGTCCCATGAAAATGGCACTATCAAACTTGCATCAGAACAGAAGGAGGAATTCCTCCATTAGTTGATTTGTTTGACTCAACCGATACTAAAGTGCAGCGAACAGCAACAAGTGCTTAGCGTACCTTAGCATTCAAGAATGAAGCAAACAAATTAGATTGTGGAATATAATGCTTTTCCCACCCTTATTTTCATGTTGCGTGCTGAGGATGTTGGCATTCACTATGAAGCGGTGGGTGTAATCGGGAATTTGGTTCATTCTTCTTCTAATATAAAGAAAAATAAGTTTTTCTTCGTGGAGCTTTACAAACAGTTACCGGTTTCTTGAGTTCAAGGTGCCAGGGAAGCCAAAGGGAAGCAACATTGTTATTGGGGCAGTTCGCAAATGCAATGTTCATATTGTCCAACGTGGTGCTGTTCGCCCTCTTTTTAAAAAAAAGCTCCAATTTCCAGATGCCCAACTCAAAGTGATGGCGGTATTTGCTCTTGGAAGATTAGCACAGAGTTCACACGATTCTATTGCCATTGTCCATAATGGGGGTCTAATACCTTTTCTCGAGCTTCTAGAGTCTAGAAATGGATCTCTTCAAAACATTCCAGTTTTTTCTCTTTATGGGCTTGCAGATAATGAAGATAATATTTCTGAAATCACAAAAGAGGGTGGTGTTCAAAAGTTACAAGATGTAGAATTGATTGTCCAGGCATCAAAGGACTGTTTGGCAAAGACTTTAAAGAAGATTGGAGAAAAAATTCATGGAAGAATATTGGAGCACTTGCTTTATCTGATACGTCTATCAGATTGTTCAAAGACGAGTTGCTTTGGCTCTTGCTCATCTTCATTCTGTTGATGACTAGAGAATGATCTTTATTGATAACAATGGTTTGGAAATACTACTTGGACTATACGATACTGATTCAAGTTCAAATCAATAACATGATGGTGTTGTAGCATTGCATACTCTAGCAAAAAGGGGCTACTGCTGATTGTCCAATAGATGCTATCCTTCCACCTCCAACACTCCAGGTATCTTTGGGAAGTCAATATGTTAACAGTCATACTCTGTCAGATGTCTAAACAATGCTGGAATAACTCAGAGCAGGCTCCAGAAAATCATTTGGAAGTACCTAGCAGGGTTTTGACTGTGCATTACTGGATTGCTTTTTGTGTTTGGGCATATGAGGGACTTCTTCAGAAGCTTCTTTAAATTAGAGCAGTCGACTCTAGAAGGATATGTTTCACTCTGCAGAGACAATATCAACCTCTTTTGTTTAATGGCAATTTGATCACTGGTGTAGCTTGGCTCGGACACCCTGAGTTTATAAGCTTTCGTCCAAACACTGGGAGCAAAGGTCACTGGTTCAAGCAAATGCATTCTTTTTCTCTGC
This sequence comes from Picea engelmannii, assembly GCA_009831015.1. NCBI lineage: Eukaryota > Viridiplantae > Streptophyta > Pinopsida > Pinales > Pinaceae > Picea > Picea engelmannii. The sequence goes on from ML780390.1 coordinate 822,048, forward strand.
AAGGACTTTATGGAAGATTATGAGGTAATGGTACCATTCCAAGCTCTACAAGACCTAGGCTGCAATGTATATGTTGTTTGCCCGGGCCAGAACATTGGAGATACATGCCCAAATGCTATCCATGACTTTGAAGCTGATTAGACATATAGTGAAAAATTTGGCCATAATTTTAGTCTTGATGCCAATTTTGAGGATGTGAAGGTAGAAAACTATGATGCTTTAGTAATTCCTGGTAGATGGCTCCTGAAGTAATAGGGCATAAACCATATGACCAAAAACTGATATTTTCAGTTTTGGAATTGTTCTTTGGGAGCTCCTAACAGAGAAGCTTCAGTATGATTACCTACCTCCATTACAAGCAACTGTGGGTATTGTCCAAAAGGGGTTGTGGTCTACCATACCTAAAGCATACACATCACAGACTTGCAGACTTATTATAAAGGTGCTGGCAGCAAGACCCAACACTGAGGCTAGACTTTTCTGAAATGACAGAGATATAACAGGAGGATTATCTTTGAAGGGGTGCAGAAGTTTACATTTCTAGGGGGGCTTACACCATTGCATTTGGCAGCCAGTATGTAAAATAACAAGCACTTGGTAGATGCATTGACTAGTGATCTGCAGATGTTGGGTTGCAATCTTGGAATATATCCTTGGATTCAAGTGGACACTGCTCTTTTTGATACTCTATTACTTTGTCCATATTCTGGATAATATTATTAACACAATCTAAATCTTCTATGCAATGGATAAAAACACAGGGGATGTGTCCAGATCAGAAGCTCATGATGTCTACATCAAGCTTCCATTTTCAAATTTGATACGTCTGTTCATGCCATGCACCAACCTTGAAACATAAAGCATGATGAATATATTGCTTTCCTCACTTGAGTTACTGCGGGAATTTCTTTCCTGTCATGGAAGTCTAATCAAACTGGAAAGAAGAGAGAGTTTGCTTATTCCGAGCTAAAGATGGAACAAGGGAAGTTTTCTAACAGAGTACTCAAGGATCACAGGTGGCAAGGAAATCATTACATGAAGAGATCAATCCCATATTTCAAGGAGCAGTTGGTTCCAGATTTTATGTAGCTAGTAAAGGATTCGATCCCTCTTTAGTCATAGTTTTCCAGCAGGAGGAGTAAATGCACATGTGGCAATAAGTCAAGAGATATAGGTAACACCTATTGAATACTTGATGGAGCATGAGGATGATTTATAAAAGTTATAATTAAGAGAATCGGCTTCAACATATTATTCCAATGCCAGCAAGATGAACAGATAAAGTTTGTTACTTGTTTTTAGCAAAGACTGGCATGTTCTTTCCAGGTGGCAGTTTTAGGCTTTATCTTTCATCCTTTGAAGATTTTATGCCTTGTCATCTCATTGAAGGAGGTCAAATGCTTTTGCAGCTGTCGAAGACTTTAATTTAGATATGGTTTAATTCCCATTAATAAAGGATCTCTTCTTTAGAGTTTACAATTAGTTTTAGGCTATACTATTTTTAGTATCTTAGATCCCTTTTCATAGGATCTGAAACTGATTGTAAAAGGCTATAAATCCAAAGACATTCGGAGCACTAAGGGGTTCGATTTTGAGTGATACTATGTTGTTACTGTAATCACAGACTTATTCTTATTATACAGAAAATTACAAGATTCTTTCAGTGGTGTTTGTCAGATCTTCTCTTCTTATCCCTGATAGCTTATGAGTGAGGTTCTTTGTTGATGCTCATTTAGTCTACATGTGACTGTCATCTCATTTGTTGATTGATTTAGTTGATGATCATAAGTTATTTCTTTGGTTTTTAAATCCATTGTACTTGTTGGTATGAAGTATAGTCTGGCTCAATGGCCTTTTTCCTCCTACATTCAATCAAACTTTGTCTGACTGCATTACTAGAAAGCCTTGTAAGATTTTATATTCCTAGACAGTCTTGAATACACAGTCTGGTACGTAGATATTCATCTTGATCCATAAACCATTTCAAATATTA
>ML780390.1:824888-861992 GCA_009831015.1 Picea engelmannii
CTGAAGTGAATACTATTCATCATGATCAGGAGATCAGTGATTCACCTCATGATAACCTTAGTGATGCTTTTTCAAACCCATCTACTGTTGTAAGTTGTGATGAAGATCATATTTTTTCTTTTGAAAATTGTGAAGATGTTGAGAAGATTGACAAATTTGCAAATGACAGTTTCAGATCTACAAATATTGAAGAGGACAGCCTACAATTTCCAAATTTGCAGGGAATATCTAATCTTCAGCTGAATCATGATCCCGAATGTGTTAATTTTGTAGCAGCATATGTTATGAGCAGACCACATCTTCCAGACTTGCTGAAAAAGACAGATTGCAGCAGACGTTTGTAGGAAGGGCAGCAAAATGGTTCAGATCATAAATTTAGTTCGTATTTTCCTCCAGCAAAGATCAAGCGGTTTTTATTCATCATTGAGTTTTGCGAAGGAAACGAAGAGCAGTTGCAACACAATCAGTTGGAGAAGCAGTTCAAAGAGGTATTCTTTCATAATTTTGAAGACCCTATTGAAGAGTTTTTGGATTCTATCAGCAGCATGAATGTTAACATATTTATGTTAGAAGAAGATTATGTGTATCGTCTGCTCAAACCTTTCTTCTGCACGATGTGGTATTCATTATTGTTTGGGTCTAGATCAAGGAAGTTATCAGTAAATCATCTCCTGACATGGCTTCATTGGAAGCACAACTTCACTTAATAAAAGCCAGTACTGTTGGTTTAGATGTAGGAGTAGGCAGAAAAATAAGCTCTTCATACGAGCAGTTAGATCTTTTTCAGTTTTGTTCAGTTCATGAATAAGAAGAGTAGGCTGCATGAAAGCTACAGGTTTGCAGAAGGATCAGTGCTAAGGACTTGATGACTCCATGCCCAATGCTACTACAGGTTTGCAGAGGGATCAATGCTAAAGGCTTGATGACTCCATGCCCAATGCTAAAGGCTACTGGAACTACTAGGTTCTTGGAAACCTCGCTGGGAGGTCTCCATCCCAGTTGGAGCCAGATGTTATCCCTCAAAATAGCACCATCATTTTGAGTGATAGAATGAGTAAAAAATTTCATTTCTGCGAGTCTTGGTTTTAAAAAATTACTTTTCCAGCTTTCAATAGCGCGCTCCTTTTAATTTTTTGCGGGTTAGCTATTGAAAGCCATCACTTTCCACAGTGCACGATTCATAAAATAATAGCTCTGCGCTGGGGAAAGTCCCGACATCGCTCAAAATGACTTTTCTTGCACACAACAAATGTCGAGACCACAATACAACAAATAAATTCCCAGGTCAGACCTCAAATTCAGCCACGAATCAAGCCATTAATCAGCCATGCGTTTCATCAAAGTAATAACACATTTTCTTCATAAGTTTTTTTTTTTGCATGGTCGTGTTTATCCTTTGATATCCCAGATGCCAGTGCCCCGCAAGGATTGCATTTGCCAGGTGTTATCAACTACAGTTTATCAAATTATCTTCTGAAGTTCGTTAATGCTCCACCGATCCGGCAGGGTTTTGACTGTGTATTGCACCTGCAGTTAAACCAGAGCATCAATGACTCATTGTGGATGCAGGTGCTCTCTCCTGTCTGGATTCTCTGTTTAAATGCCGTGCTGTGAATGGTGTTCCTCGAAGAGTTGCTGATGCTATCACAAAACCGGCCCATGAAAATGGCACTATCAAACTTGCATCAGGACAGAAGGAGGAATTCCTCCATTAGTTGATTTGTTTGACTCAACCGATACTAAAGTGCAGCGAATAGCAGCAGGTACTTAGCGTACCTTAGCATTCAAGAATGAAGCGAACAAATTAGATTGTGGAATATAATGCTTTTCCCACCCTTATTTTCATGTTGCATGCTGAGGATGTTGGCATTCACTATGAAGCGGTGGGTGTAATCGGGAATTTGGTTCATTCTTCTACTAATATAAAGAAAGAGAAGTTTTTCTTGTTGGAGCTTTACAAACAGTTACCAGTTTCTTGAGTTCAAGGTGCCAGGGAAGCCAAAGGGAAGCAACATTGTTATTGGGGCAGTTCGCAAATGAAATGTTCATATTGTCCAACGTGGTGTTGTTCGCCCTCTTTTTAAAAAAAGATCCAATTGCCAGATGCCCAACTCAAAGAGATGGCGGTATTTGCTCTTGGAAGATTAGCACAGAGTTCACAGAATTCTATTGGCATTGTCCATAATGGGGGTCTAATACCTTTTCAAGAGCTTCTAGAGTCTAGAAATGGATCTCTTCAACACAATCCAGTTTTTTCTCTTTATGGGCTTGCAGATAATGAAGATAATATTTCTGACATCACAAAAGAGGGTGGTGTTCAAAAGTTACAGGATGTAGAATTGATTGTCCAGGCATCAAAGGACTGTTTGGCAAAGACTTTAAAGAAGATTGGAGAAAAAATTCATGGAAGAATATTGGAGCACTTGCTTTATCTGATACGCCTATCAGATTGTTCAAAGACGAGTTGCTTTGGCTCTTGCTCATCTTCGTTCTGTTGATGACCAGAGAATGATATTTATTGATAACAATGGTTTGGAAATACTACTTGGACTATACGAGACTGATTCAAGTTCAAATCAATAACATGATGGTGTTGTAGCATTGCATACTCTAGCAAAAAGGGGCTACTGCTGATTGTCCAATAGATGTTATCCTTCCACCTCCAACACTCCAGGTATCTTTGGGAAGGCAGTATGTTAACAGTCATACTCTGTCAGATGTCTAAACAATGCTGGAATAACTCAGAGCAGGCTCCAGAAAATCATTTTGAAGTACCTAGCAGGGTTTTGATTGTGCATTACTGGATTGCTTTTTGTGTTTGGGCATATGAGGGACTTCTTTAGAAGCTTCTTCAAATTAGAGCAGTCGACTCCAGAAGGATATGTTTCACTCCGCAGAGACAATATCATCCTGTTTTGTTTAATGGAAATTTGATCATTGGTGTAGCTTGGCTCGGACACCCTGCGTTTATAAGCTTTCATCCAAACACTGGGAGCAAAGGTCACTGGTTCAAGAAAATGCATTATTTTTCTCTACATGGACTTTATGGAAGATTATGAGGTAATGGTACCATTCCAAGCTCTACAAGCCCTAGGCTGCAATGTATATGCTGTTTGCCCGGGCCATAACATTGGAGATACATGCCCAAATGCTATCCATGACTTTGAAGCTGATCAGACATATAGTGAAAAATTTGGCCATAATTTCAGTCTTAATGCCAATTTTGAGGATGTGAAGGTAGAAAACTATGATGCTTTAGTAATTCCTGGTAGATGGCTCCTGAAGTAATAGGGCATAAACCATACGACCAAAAACTGATATTTTCAGTTTTGGAATTGTTCTTTGGGAGCTCCTAACAGAGAAGCTTCAATATGATTACCTACCTCCATTACAAGAAGCTGTGGGTATTGTCCAAAAGGGGTTGTGGTCTACCATACCTAAAGCATACACATCATAGACTTGCAGACTTATTATAAAGGTGTTGGCAGCAAGACCCAACACTGAGGCTAGACTTTTCTGAAATGACAGAGATATAACAGGAGGATTATCTTTGAAGGGGTGCAGAAGTTTACATTTCTAGGGGGCCTTACACCATTGCATTTGGCAGCCAGTATGTAAAATAACAATCACTTGGTAGATGCATTGACAAGTGATCTGCAGATGTTGGGTTGCAATCTTGGAATATATCCTTGGATTCAAGTGGACACTGCTCTTTTTGATACTCTATTACTTTTTCCATATTCTGGATAATATTATTAACACAATCTAAATCTGCTATGCAATAGATAAAAACACAGGGGATGTGTCCAGATCAGAAGCTCGTGATGTCTACATCAAGCTTCCAGTTTCAAATTTGATACGTCTGTTCATGCCATGCACCAACCTTGAAACAGAAAGCATGATGAATATATTGCTTTCCTCACTTGAGTTACTACAGGTATTTATTTCCTGTCATGGAAGTCTAATCAAACTGGAAAGAAGAGAGAGTTTGCTTATTCCGAGCTAAAGATGGAACAAGGGCAGTTTTCTAACAGAGTACTCAAGGATCACAGGTGGCAAGGAAATCATCACATGAAGAGATCAATCCCATATTTCAAGGAGCAGTTGGTTCCAGATTTTATGTAGCCAGTAAAGGATTCAATCCCTCTTTTGTCATAGTTTTCCAGCAGGAGGAGTAAATGCACATGTGGCAATAAGTCACGAGATATAGGTAACACCTGTTGAAGACTTGATGGAGCATGAGGATGATTTATCAAAGTTATAATTAAGAGAATCGGCTTCAACATATTATTCCAATGCCAGCAAGATGAACAGATAAAGTTTGTTACTTGTTTTTAGCAAAGACTGACATGTTCTTTCCAGGTGGCAGTTTTAGGCTTTATCTTTCATCCTTTTAAGATTTTATGCCTTGTCATCTCATTGAAGGAGGTTGAATGCTTTTGCAGCTATCAAAGACTTTAATTTAGATATGGTTTAATTCCCATTAATAAAGGATCTCTTCTTTAGAGTTTACAATTAGTTTTAGGCTATACTATTTTTAGTATCTTAGATCCCTTTTCATAGGATCTGAAACTGATTGTAAAAGTCTATAAAGACAAAGACATTCGGAGCACTAAGGGGTTCGATTTTGAGTGATACTATGATGTTACTGTAATCACAGACTTATTCTTATTATACATAAAATTACAAGCTTCTTTCAGTGGTGTTTGTCAGATCTTCTCTTCTTATCCCTGATAGCTTATGAGTGAGGTTCTTTGTTGATGCTCATTCAGTCTGCATGTGACTGTCATCTCATTTTCTGATTGATTTAGTTGATGATCATAAGTTATTTCTTTGGTTGTTAAATCCATTGTACTTGTTGGTATGAAGTATAGTCTGGTTCAATAGCCTTTTTCCTCCTACATTCAATCAAACTTTGTCTGACTGCATTACTAGAAAGCCTTGTAAGAGTTTATATTCCTAGATAGTCTTGAATACACAGTCCGGTACGTAGATATTCATCTTGATCCATAAACCATTTCATACATTAAGAAAATTTTTCCCAAAAAGAGTTAGTTACCAGGCATCTCCGACTTACAGCCTAGGAGAGTTTCCTAGAGTGATAACACCCGCAACGTACCTTTCATTGTGAAAACACCCACTGGATATGAGAATGTCAGTGTAGGTCTTCTTAAATATTCATCATTGATGGGTACTTTCCCCATTCTACCACCCGATATCCCACATCCATCTGTCACCTCGATCAACATGATTTCCACCTCTGTTCGAGAAACCCTTGTGTCTTTTGACCCGTGGATAGTACCAAACCCCATTGATCATCTTCACTATGGTGACCAAATGCCTTTAAGTCTATTCAAATCTACTTATCAAGCCATTCAATCGACAACCCCTTCTACCCCCTCTCTTGGTGATTTATCTCTGGATCCATTCCGTGTCATTTTTCCTATAGATGGGATGATTATGTTTGTTATGTCCATGGAAGATACCCTTTAGGACGATGGACATCATTATTCCATTCTCTTCCTGGAACAACACACCATTTATAGTTACCAACAAATCTCGACTTTGTCGACCGTTGTCATCATTTCCACCATTCCCGAGTCTACACATGATATGTTTTACGAAGGGAACTTAAGCAATATCTCACCCACCATCCCCCTCAACATATCCATTAAACCTGGATTTGTCGAAAATGTGCATATAGGAGATTCGTGTTCGAATGACTAAGTTGTCACCTACAAGTCTCTTTTTCAAGAAATCTCTAACATCTTTGCATGGAGCTATGAAGAAATGCCAGGTATTAACCCCGACATTATTTCACACAAGATTAAGACATACTAGGGCGCTAAACCCATCCGGAAACAAATTCGTCTAATCCACCGACATAAAGCATCTACTATCAAGATTGAAGTTGAGAAACTTCTTAAATCTGGATTTATTTACCCTGTGGCTCTAACTGACTAGGTTTCCAATCTTGTTCTGGTTAAAAAGAAACAAGGTATGATTCGCGTGTGCATTGATTATAGGGATATTAACAAAGCTTGTCCTAAAGACAACTTTCCCACCCCCTTCATTGACCATATCGTCGACGATTGTGCCGGGAGTGAAATCTTCTCTTTGATGGATGGTTTCTCCAGATATAATCAAATCAATATCATACCCGCTGACCAACACAAGACCACTTTTATTTGTCTTTGGGGCACTTTTGCCTACCGAAAACTACCCTTTGGTTTAAAGAATGTCGGTGTGACTTTTCAACGTACTATGTCTTATGCCTTTCATGATATAAAGCACATTGTCCAACCATATCTCGATGACCTACCGCCTCAGTCCATGCACTGTGTCGAACATCCAACACACCTCCAAGCCATTTTCCTCCAATGTCGGTTTTACCGTATACGCTTAAATCCGCACAAATGTGTTTTTTGTGTTGAATCCGGCCGACTTCTAGGATTTATTGTTTCACTTCAAGGGATCAAGGTATATCCTTTAAAGGTCAAGGTGATTCTCAATCTCCCTCCTCCTTCCTCACTTCACCAGCTACAAAGTTTGCAAGGGATGGCAAACTTTCTATGTCGTTTCATCCTAAACTATGTTGAGTTAACTCTTGGATTTACTCGACTGCTCAAGAAAGATTCTGAGTTCGTATGGGATACCACTGCCAACAAAGATTTTGAGGCTTTAAAACTAACTTTAACCCATACCCCACTACTTTTCCCACCCGATTACAGTCACGATTATTTCTTATATCTTGCAGCCTCGGACTACACCATTGCTATGGTTCTAGTCCAGGAGGATGATTCTCATGACGAAAATGTTATTTATTATCTGACTTGGAGTCTCACAACTACCGAAACCAGGTATTTACATGTTAAAAAACTGGCCTTGTCCACCATCCAAGTTGTTCAACATTTCTGGCACTATATCCTTTTACGCAAGACTACTGTGATTTCCAACTGCAACCCTATGCAACACATTCTTACACACCAATTGTTGTAGGAAAATCTCCCTGCAGACAGGTAGATCACCTCTAGAGCTTGACCTTAACCCTAGACAGAAAAAATCTTAACATGGACACTGACATCCTTTCAAATCTATCTAAACTAATACATGAGAAGGAAGGATAACAGAAGTACCTCTTTATCGACGTTTGTCCCTGCACGCTCCAAGTTGCACTCCAATCCTTTTCTCCTCGCTGAGTTCTGCAGACAAACAAGATACGACTACTTCATACTCTATTGATATTAGCTTGAAAACAGATCTATCAATTAATGATAAGTTCATGTAACATCAAACACAAACTTGAAAGAAACAGACCAAGCATGTCATATTAATGAGAATAACGACATCAGTACTTACAATCGTAGATGCGAATGCGACAGATTCGTCAAGTCCCCTTCGTCTAATCCTTGCCTGAAAGATCCACAACCTGGCTGACAGTAGCTTCACTGATCACTTCTCCTTTGGCTGACTGTGTGTTTCCTATGAGATCATAGGTTTCGTGCTAGCAATTCTTCCCCTGATCAGCTCCAGCACCACTTATGAGATCATAAGTTTGGTGTGATTCTCCTTTTCCAATCCTCACCTATGAGATCATAAGTTTGGTATCATTCTCCATTTGTAGTCATCTTTCACCATTAGAAAGCTTGTTTATATAGCCTTGGAGAGGCTTTAACCACTTGAGATATCCTTGGGGAAGTTGAGGATTTTCCTCCTTCAGTTGAGGATCTACCCTAGGATCATGGCTGGACTAGGGATTTGAATCCAACTGCCTTCCAATAATGAAAAGATGCTTCCCCCATTCATCTCAATAGATTAACAACCACCCAGAATAGGTAGCACTCCCTCAAAAGGGCTATCAGAGCATTGTAGCGCTCCCTGGTAGGATTTAGGGGGCGCCAGCGCTCTCAAAATCTATAGCGCTCCCTCAAAAGGGCCAGGGGAGCGTTATAACGCTCCCTGACAGTGTAAGGGGGAGCGTCGGTGCTCCGAGATAGTGTAAGGGGGAGCGCTCCTCTCCAAAAACTCATTTTTAGAGGTGCTTTCAGATGGAAAAAGGTTTACAAGCTTGTTGACTCATTTCTCCTCTTCCAAATCAAATGTTTGAGGTGTTTCAAGTGTCCTTCTCATGTCGTTATGGGCATGACATAGGCATCATGGCAGTATGCTTTGTTTGATGTTTGTGACACTTGTGAGCAACATGCGACACTTGCGACTTTGTGAGCAAAATGTGACACTTGCGACCTTTGTAATGACGACACTTGCGACACTATCAAAGTGAGTAATTTTGATGTGTAACAGATTGCCCCCCAAAGTATGAAGTTAGAAGATGTGAACTGATGACTGAAATACTTTGTAGACTCTCAAGCAAGGGTATATACTCGGAGAACGTGACGGAATATGCACACAAACATCCAACATATATCATGACATATTTCAAAACCCAAGGTAGGCATACCTATGCTTGGGTGATCAAGACTTGCAAGATATGGCCGCCATAAAATACACTGCGGATCCATAATTTTATTGATAAGAAGGTATAGCCACCGAAGATACAATGTGGATCTATACTCTGATGACTCGGACTGATCGTAGCCACGAAGAATACATAGTGGATCTACGAGATGACAAGACATAGCCACGACCAATACAAAGTGAATCTATGTGACAGTGTATGTGTTCTTTGTCCAATAAAAACTCCTTCGTAGCCTGGGCAAAGTATATATCAAAGTGGTTACTCAGCCCAGGGTCTTCTCACCAATCCCAACGTGGTACGAATCTAACCATGTGAATAGATTTCCTGATGTCGAACATGGCAGAAACCACTTGATTACCGGTCAATGGTGTGAACCGTTAACAAGTGCGAGGGAGATCATCATTAATGTCAATGATTCCCAAGGTACCCTAGTACATTCCAGCGAATGTGAATAGATGAGCTAAAGTCGAACACCCTTGGAATCATTCGATCAGAGGTCAATGATGTAAACCTACTGTCGAATGTGAGGAGGCCTGCCATTGAGGCATGCAGGTCCCAAAGTACTAATTAGTTTCTAAGTCTGATTCCTAGATAATGTGTTGAAGTCGACAAGAATAGACTCGTCGAGGGAGGGCCTTGATGTATCCCCCATCCACGACGTGAAACGCATATAAATATGTAATTGGTAGATCAAAAGAACATGGACTGACATGGGTTTTGAGACAAGATATTTGGGATGGTTGACTCTCGAGGCGGATACTTCTCTTGAACACTAAGGCACAACAACAAAACTTGACATGGACCAATACTTATGCAATGGATGTGATGACTTGCATCGGGTGACCCAAAGGAGTGAAAGGAACTCAAAGATCAGTTCAGTGCAGAGGTTCAATGGATTAGGATGTATGTAAATGACAAAGTGTCGTGTTCAAAGGCGACGCTAAGAAGTGTTGGATGATGTTCTCAAGAGACTGCTTGGCTTGCTCCTTTCAATTTCCCCCCATCCAGATAGATGAGTACCTATTTTTGATTTAATGAGCTCGAGGAGGATAACACATGCTCGATATAACTCACCTTCGGTAAGTTCCTCTTCCTTTGTTTAACGAACCGGAAGAAGTAAGGGTTCGGTCCCATATGGGTCTATCGATGTGTGCTTTAACAAGTCCAAAGACAGAAAACTCGAAGTTTTTTTGGGATTATAGAGTTTGGAAAAATACTTAAAAGAGAACTCTCTCAGTTCCTTTTTTGTACAGTAGTCCAATGAGACCGAAAAAGGGTTAAACTATCACTCTCAAGATGCCCTTTTTGACCTTTTAATGAGTGTGAAAGGAAGCAAGGTCACTCGACAATCTTTTCATATTTAGAGAGTCTGAAAAGGGTTTAAAGTAGACTCGAGGGGGGTTCCTTTTTCATGTGGTGTCCATACAAGTCCGAAAAAGAGATAAAAGTTTACCCGATTGCATTCTCATGTATTTACGAGCACGAGAAAGAACAAAGACTAAGCTCGGTATGCCCCCATCTTGAAAGCTGGTGGCTTGACTCTAAAATGATCATCAACGACTGGAGACATGCCCCCCAAGCTTCAATTCATTCACCGACTTTGAGGTTGTCACCAATTTCTGTGCTAGATGGAGAAAAAGGATACAAGTGGATGAAATGAAGGTTCAAAAACGAGTCCTAACAATAGAGTCGACTCGACATCTACGAGATCTGGCGAAAGACTCAACTTGAAGGGAGAGGTAATTGTTTCATTTTTTAATGAGCTTGACACAGGAAAAGAACTATGCTCAAGGTTCCAGGTTTGATCCCCAGATTGTTGTTTCATTTTTTAACGAGCTTGCTACAGAGAAGAAAACTATGCTCAAGGCCTCTGTTTCATTTTTTAATGAGCTTTCCACAGAGAAGGGAAACTATGCTCATGACATGCCCCCAGCATGAAAGCTAGTGGCCTATGTTTCATTTTTTAATGAGCTTGCCACAGAGAAGAGAAACTATGCTGGTTATGCCCCCAACATGAAATCTAGTGGCCTTTGTTTCATTTTTTAACGAGCTTGCCACAGAGAAGAGATACTATGCTCATGGTTGCTTCTTGATCATGGCTTCCAAGAGGATAATGCTATGGAAGGGTACCATGTCAAGGGACAAAAATCGGTCATGGATTCCAAGAGATCTTCGCTGGATGGAAGAGAATCACTCTGGAAGGAACACATGTCGAGGGTAATGATAGGGGTAAGGAGATCGGGCTCCATTAACCCTACTGAAGAGATCACCATGTCAACAACCAGATCCAAATCATCGGAAGTTGAGGTCATGGGAGACAATGCCACATAATTGACATGTGGCGGGGGTGATACTGTCTGTATATAGGAAACACTTAGGGAGGTAACCCAGTTGGGGTCGATGAATGAAAGTTGATCAATAGTCACAATTCTTCCATCGTGAGGAAAAGATATCACACGGAAAAGAGTGGATACAATAGCTTTCATAGCATAGACATAATCCCACCCAAGGAGTAAAGAGAAATCCAAGGGGTCTCGGACTACCATGACATCGATAAAGACAGTTTTCCCTCCCAAAGTTATAGGAAACTGAGGAAGGATCCCTAAAGGTTGACTAGTTCTTCTGTTAAAAGCTAACAGATTCTGTGTAACCGGTGCAAGTTGTGGACAACCCAAGGCGTACCAAGCAACAGAAGAAAAAATACTAACGGACGCACCTTCATCTATCAGCGTTTGAGGAACGTCCCGACCACGAACTTGTGTTGTAATCTGGAAAGGAATGTGGGAGGGAAGACGAGGTCCAGTTAGCACACCCCAATCAAAAAGGATGGCCTCATTACTTGGAGGGGTTTCCACAGGAGGAGGAGGAATGCCCCCAGGCATGGTAGAGTCTGTATTAATGAGAAAAACATGGCAGTATCAGGTTTACTCTCTAGAAGGAGAGTAGGATCGGTCGATGATTGGATCGGATCGACCAATGGTGGACTTGGATAGACCACTTTGGCACTCTTCAAAGGAAGAGTGGGACTGACCGAGGAAGGGACTGGAGCAGTCACTTTGACATTCCTCAATGGAGGAATGGGATTGACCGATGACGAAACTGGATCGACCACTTGAGTTTCATTCTCCAAGGGAAGAATGGGGTTGACGGGTGGAAACAGATCGACCTCTTTGGTGTCACTCTCTAACGGGAGAGTGGGGTCAACTGAGGATGGAAACAGATCGACCACTTTGGTGTCACTCTATTGATGAAGAGCAGGGATGATCAATGATGGAACTGGATCAACTACTTGGGTTTGTGGTTCAATCGAGGAGGAAACTAGATTGACCACCTGATCAACCGGACTGACCAGGGATGGGACTGGATTGACCAGTCCATCAACCAATGATGGGTTGGAGGAAAAATTACGATAACCTTTTGAAGTTGATTTTTTTCCAAAAGAGAAGAAGCCTCATCCATGCGAGGACAAAGGTGAGAGTAATGATTACCTTTACATAACATGCAAGGGAAATTGGCAGTTTTCTTCTTCTTACCAACCTTAATGTCACTAGTTGACGGGGTATCATCGACATGACCGACAGAGGTCGATGACGTGGAGGACCACATTTCTAAGACCTGGGTAAGACCGGGGCAATCCCTCAGAAAATGGTCTCCCTTACAAAGGCTGCAAGGGAATTTGGGTTTTGGATTCTTCATTTTAATCTTGTTGACCTCATCAACACTCCCAGTACTATCGACAATAACTGGTTTCTTAGAGCCAACATCTGATGTTGTTGGGGCCTTGGTCCTTTTCGAGCTCTTCTTCTTCTTCTCTTTCTGTTTCTTCTTCTTCTGATCAACCTGGCTACTTGCTTTAGAGCTTTCACTAGGCGAAGAAGGAGAAATGGAAGGAGACTTGATGGGCGAAGAAGGCGAAAAGTCGACGTGAGGTTGATGTGTGGGCGGTGTATTGACATCCAAAGTATTAGGTGCAACTGAAACATTGGGAGGATTTGGGATCACCGGAGTGGGGAACAACCAAACTGGTAATCCAATAGTGAGTCCTGGAAGACTCAGTGTGGCGACATATGGAGGACCAAAGTTTCCAAATGAAGGAAAGGTATAAGGTTCCCCAGAAGAAGGGGTTCCTCCATTGGTACTCCCAGTATTCGATGCCATTAACACTAAATCAACCTAAGGTCCACTAATTAAAATAAATAGCATACGCTAATAGAATCTAAGAATCACAACCAAGCAAACAAGACCTCCTTTTGATGACCATACTAGTTGGTGATTTAATCCAACGTCGTGTGATCAAGTCCAGAAGGGGCGGGGATAGGGTGGAACAGTTACAATGGCGACCTGCTTAACGGACTTACGCCTTGGTGCAAGATTCCACACAGTAATTGTGGATTTACCCTCCAAGGAGCCCGAGTGAGTTTGACCAATGTCTTCTCCAGGTACAGTGATACTTCCCATCACCGTCACCTTGTGTAAGACCCTAAAGATTATGGCCACTAAGGTTACCAATTCGTAGTCAGCCCCTGGGCAGGAACAGTCGACAGTCTGATCCGAATGTACGGGCAGGGTATCGAGCCCGAAATCAACTAAAAGGCTTCCATGCAGTAATTGTGGATTTACCTCAAAGTGATCCCCATAATACGATCTAACCACCACAATAAGTTAAACCACGGAGGGTTAGTCCCCATAGCTTAACCGAATGCAACCTCGTGCGTAACCCCTATGTGAGAGGGGGATCCCAGGCAAACTTATACGATAACTGGATTTGACTCTCCCTAACTTAAGATGCTACTGTTTGTTTTGGAAACTTTGGAGAGTTATGCTCATAGCCTAATCCAAAGTACTACACTTATTCTACTGTTGGTGGAGGATCCTAGCAAAGAAAAAGTTCTAAATAATTTTTAATTAGCATTGATTTTTATGGTTGTTCTTTACACAGAAGGGGTGTATGGAAGTGAAACAAATGGAATTATGACTCAGACCCAAAGAATGCATTGAATATGATAAGCATTCATTTCCTTTCGATGAACGTCTATCTAAGGGGGAGAGAGAGTTCTTTTCACTTAACAAACACA
Organism: Picea engelmannii; assembly: GCA_009831015.1. Classification (NCBI taxonomy): domain Eukaryota; kingdom Viridiplantae; phylum Streptophyta; class Pinopsida; order Pinales; family Pinaceae; genus Picea; species Picea engelmannii. Next base: position 838,440 of record ML780390.1, read on the forward strand.
AATACGAAGTGTCCTCAAACGATTCTTTTTCTCAATCAAATCCCGATGTAATGAAAAAACTTTTAAAATTCCTTCTAATATGCACAATCAATCATGGAGATGATTTTTTCATTGTTCGTATATGAGTTAAAGATCAATTCAATACAATCCTTGTCTTGCTAATTGTCTTTGTATGAATGAAAATCAAACTAGCACAAGCCAAAGTCATACAAACAATGCACCCTCTCGTTGCAATCTAAATGAAAAAGCGAAAGAAAAGAAAAAATCAAAGAGAAAACAAAATTCACACCCAAAAATCAAGAGTTGAAGAACAATGACCTTGACTCAAATCAAGATAAAGAGGTCTGTAGGCCTTTGATGACCTTCACCAGGTTTTTTACTCAGCTGATGAGGAGAGAAGAACAATGCATAGGTTTCAAATTTCACTCAACAGGAAAAGTTCAATGAAAAAGGTGAAGAAGGCTACAAGATCCAAATAGTAAGGTTCTCATTCTTCAATCAAAAGACAGATGTCAATGGTTGAAAAGGAAGAAAAACTGACTCACAAGGTTACTCAGCAGAGGAAACACAGAGGCAAAATCCAAAAACAAATGCAATCCTGGAAGATTTTTGAGCCAAAAAGGGCTGGCGCTCTGTTGCCAAGGCCAAGGAGTGTTATAGCGCTCTGTTCAAATCCATTAGGAGCATTGGCACTCTGTTAACACTAGGACAGGGGCACCAGGGTCTAAAACTCAAAAAAATGTCAAAAAATAAAAAAATTACAATCCAATTCCAACAATTATGCTGAGTGTGATGGGGTAGGGAGCCAACCAGCTCATGAAACCAATCAAAAGAGGAGTGAACCAGGTCTGAAACAATCAAGGGACAAAACTAGGTCAATGAGGAGAAATCGAAATAAGAAATTTCAAATTTGAGGCTATCTCCCCAGTGGAGTCGCCAGTTTCTGTTGTAGGAAAATCTCCCTGTGGACAGGTAGATCACCTCTAGACCTTGACCTTAACCCTAGACAGAAAAATGCTTAACGTGGGCACTGACTTCCTTTCAAATCTATCTAAACTAGTACATGAGAAGGAAGGATAACAAAAGTACCTCTTTATCGACGTTTGTCCCTGCACGCTCCGAGTTGCGCTCCAATCCTTTGCTCCTCGCTGAGTTCTGCAGACAAACAAGATACGACTACTTCCTACTCTATTGATATTATCTTGAAAACAGATCTATCAATTAATGATAAGCTCATGTAACATCAGACACAAACTAGAAAGAAACAGGCTAAGCATGTCATATTAATGAGAATAACGACAGCAGTACTTACAATCGTAGATGCGAATGCGACAACTTCGTCAAGTCCCCTTCGTCTAATCCTTGCCTGAAAGATCCACAACCTAGTTGACAGCAGCTTCACTGATCACTTCTCCTTTGGCTGACTGTGTGTTTCCTATGAGATCATAGGTTTCATGCTAGCAATTCTTCCCCCAATCAGCTCCAGCACCACTTGTGAGATCATAAGTTTGGTGTGATTCTCCTTTTCCAATCCTCACCTATGAGATCATAAGTTTGGTATCATTCTCCATTTGCAGTCATCTTTCACCATTAGAAATATTGTTTATATAGCCTTGGAGAGGCTTTAACCACTTGAGATATCCTTGGGGAAGTTGAGGATTTGCCTCCTTCAGTTGAGGATCTACCCTAGGATCATGGCTGGACTAGGGATTCGAATCCAACTTCCTTCTAAGAATGAAAAGATGCTTCCCCCATTCATCTCAACAGCTTAACAACCGCCCAGAATAGGTAGCTCTCCCTCAAAAGGACTATCAGAGCGTTGTAGCGCTCCCTGGTAGGCTTTAGGGGGCGCCAGTGCTCTCAAAATCTATAGCGCTCCCTCAAAAGGGCCAGGGGAGCGTTATAACGCTCCCTGACAGTGTAAGGGGGAGCGTCGGTGCTCTGAGATAGTGTAAGGGGGAGCGCTCCTCTCCAAAAACTCAGTTTTTGAGGTGCTTTTAGATGGAAAAAGGTTTACAAGATTGTTGACTCATTTCTCCTCTTCCAAATCAAATGTTTGAGGTGTTTCAAGTGTCCTTCTCATGTCGTTATGGGCCCGACATAGGCATCATGGAAGTATGCTTTGTTTGATGTTTGTGACACTTGTGAGCAACATGCGACACTTGCGACTTTGTGAGAAAAATGTGACACTTACGACCTTTGTAATGACGACACTTGCAACACTATCAAACTGAGTAATTTTGATGTGTAACACCAATTGCTAGGGGAAAACACTCCAAATGGATCGTAATACTCCTGGAGTTTGACTTAGAATTCGAACGCGCTAAGTCCAAGAAATCCTTGGTGTTTGCTGAATTGATATGCGACCTTCCCTATTCTGAGATGGAAAACATAGCAGAGGATTCACTACTTGATGAATCCCTTTTTCTGATCAGTTCCGATGACCTTTGGTATGGGGGTATCATCATATATCTCTAGAATTAGAATTTCTAGCCCGATTTGTCTGGCATTGACTACCATCGAATATGCTACCAAGCCCATTAGTATAATATCCTCGGTGATACTCTTTATCATTGTGGGATTGACTTCATTTTTCGACGATGCCTCACCTTTGACGAAGTTGAGAAAGCCTCGTATGACTTCCATTCTGGAGCATGTGGTGGTCACGTGTATGGGTATGATACTACCTAGAAGATCTTATGAACTGGGTATTTTTGGCCTTCTTTATTCAACAATTGTATTATCGTTGTCCAAAAATGCCACGCTTGACAAACCTACAACAACAAAATATGATCACACCCTACTCCTCTACACCCTGTAGTCTCTATTGGACCTTTTGAAAAATGGGGTATCAATTTCATGACATGTCACCCTCACTCGACCGGGGGGCATGGATACATTATTGTAGCCATATATTATTTTACAAAATGGGCTGAGGCGATGCATACATTCGAAAATACCAGAAAGACTGCAACACTATTCATATTCAATCACATCATTTCTCGGTTTGGTGTTCCTCAAGCTATCATTACTGATCACGATAGCCACTTTAGAAACTTCATGATGTTAGAACTCACTGAAAATTTGGGTCTTTGCCATGAAAAATCAATGCCCTATTACCCACAGGCCAATGGCCAGGTTGAATCAATAAACAAAGTCCTCATTACCATGCTTCGACGAATGATAGGGATTCACAAAACGATTTGGCACATGATGTTGTTTTCAACAGTGTGGGCTTATTGGACATCCATCAAGTCTGCTACCGGGTTTACACCTTTCCAGTTAGTTTATGGCCTCGAAGCCATCTTTCTGATTGAATGTGAGATATCGTCTCTAAAGCTAGCCATTGAACTTCTCCCAAACACTTCCTCTGAAGAAGAATGTCTATTGTATCTTATGCAACTAGACAAAACCCGTCGCGATGCCACCCTGGTTATATAAACCCGGAAGAAATGTGTCAAAGCCCAATACGACAAACATGTCAAGCCACACATTTTCTCTGAAGGTGATCTAGTTCTCCTTTATGAACAAGATCGAGATTTGCTGGGAGCCGGAAAATTTGAGGCTATGTGGAGAGGCCCTTATATCATCAGACGGGTGTTGGAGAAAGGAGCCTATGAGTTAGTGGACTATGATGGTATCCCTTTGAGTGAACCCAGAAATGGGATTTACTTAAAGAAGTACTATGCCTAGATCATATGTGCATGATTTCCTATATTTTATTGTATCACACTTTTGTGTACTTTTTCGTTATTTGGTTTCTACCCTCGACCGCTTACCATACGTTGTGCTTAGTTTCCAGATGTCGAAATCTTCGCTACCCCACATTGGCTTCGTCGATGGCGCTAGTCATAGTACTCATAACCTTGTTTCTACTGCATGGGCAATTTATGCACCTACAAATGAACTTATCAGTATACGAGGTGTTTGCCTCGGTCGTGCGACTAGTAATATCGTAGAATATAGTGTCGTCATCGAGTTGTTGACTAATGTTATTTCTCTTGGTATTTTCCACCTGGTTATATGACTTGATTCACATCTAGTAGTACTACAGTTAAATAATGTATATGCTATCCGGAGTCCTACTTTATTGCGGGTATATCTACAAATTCGCCTATTGGAAAGTCATTTTGATTATATCGAATATCAACACATTCCTGGATGCCTAAATACATTGACTGATGCTTTAGGTAATTATGTGTTAGACAGATATCTGAGACTTTTATAAAACTAATCACACATCACATGTATTATACAAAATAAAATAAGTCGGTAGAAGCTGCATATATATATATAACGATCAAAAGTTTTACAAAAAGTTTTTGTCTAAGGACCAAAATATCAAAATATATGAATCCCATGGATTCTACAAATTAGCATCATGGATGACACTCATGGTAACATACAATTGATCGGGCTACCCTACAGTGCAGTCGACTAAGAGACTCAAACACACCCACATTATGGCATTGGGATCTCCCCAATAACGATGTTCGGGACATCCACAGTCAATCCCTATAAGTTCTGTTCAACTGCCTCATAGTCCTCAACATCCCATATTTCCACTGGAGCCACTTCTCCTCATCTCTAAATGGGAGATGTTCCTGGAGGTCGATATGGCCCCACATCTATGTCATCAAAAGAAATTTTTGATTAGTACTTGGATCAAAGACATAAAAACATTTTATATAATAAAATTTACAAAAACATTAAAAAAGAACAAAATGTGTACTTCTTACCTAATTCACCCCACTGAGAATTCTCAGGCAGAACCAAATCCATATCTCCTCAGAAATCCAAGTCGACGTATGCATAGTCATGAATCATAAGCATCTGGGGCCTCAACCAGTCAAAAAATGAATCATTATATTTGATTATAGGCCCTGCTACGTGTCAATCCATGAGGTTACACCACCTTAGCATCCTCAGATCCTGTGGGGCCGGTAAACTCCAATATACATGTAGACATAGCAATGGGACCCTCTCAAGGAAGAATGACACCAAAAGTGACCCATACCCAAATTTCTTCATGTCACCCCTGTTAACTCCCAAAATGAAACCGTCCTTTTGGTTGAGTTTTGTAGTGGATATCATGGCTATCGGTAGTGTCCTCAAGTTATTTTTGAGTTTTTATAGCTGCAAAAACTTTAGGTTTTGGTTTTGTCTTAGAAAATAATTTGACCCATAAAGTCTTCTTTCCAAAATTTTCATTTTTCACTTTCCTCAGTTAACGTGTGTCCAAAAGTTGAGCATGCGTTGTTGAAAGTGCATGCTTTCCGCAGCTAAGGAACACTTTCCATAAGTCTTTGCACTATTGAAAGTGGTGAATTTCAAAAGGTGCAAAAATCAGCCTCACGGGTCGTGCGCTGTTGAAAGCACATACTTTCCGCAACTTTGGAGTGACTTTTACAAGACAACGCGCTGTTGAAAGTGCATGCTTTCCGTAGCGAAGGAACGGTTTTTCAAAGGTCGTGCGTTGTTGAAAGTGCATGCTTTCCACAGCTAAAGAGTTCTTTTTACAAAGAGGTGCACTATTGAAAGTGCATACTTTCCACGGCTATTGAGCGGTTTTCACAAAGTCGCACGCTGAGGAAAGTCAATACTATCAACAACTAACAGGGGTTTTCCACGGGGTCACGCATTGGTGTAAGTGGCAAGTATGAACAACTGACAGAGGCGTTTTTCAAGGGCCATTGTTGAAAGCGGGAATCACGTGCGTGATATCCACATCTGAAGGTAATGATGATATGATCATCCCACGTGAGGCAGATCCAAATCATGCACTGATGAGAGTGGGTAATGATGGAAACTCAATTTTGCACTCCAGAATAGGATTGTGATGTCAATTCGGCTCAGAAACTCACGATCAACACTCATGGCATCCGGGATTACAGTTTTGAGTTCAGTGGTGCAGGTACAGAGGAGGTACCGTCGTCCTTACGACATCAAATAGAATAATGGTCTCTATATCATAAATCGTTTATGGAACTCTGTTGAAGTTTCATTTATTTCAAAACAGAGCCAAAGCCCGAACTACTTTCAACAGTGCAGAACCTTGGCTCGATTGGCAGTTGCAGGGGTTATAAATTGTCGAGATTTTTGACCGATAGGATGGTGAGAAAACACAGTGGTTCTCTACTCAAGAGAGAGCTCGATAACCTGTCCTTTTTACAAACACATCCTGAAGTCCAGAAGCATTTTTCGAATGCAGGGTGTATTGAGTTTGTTGAAAAATTGCAAGTTGGTTGCCACCAGGCTACAACATAAGCCTTTGCCAAGACTTTTGATGGCAATAAAGCTCGCATTGGGTCTATGGAAATCAGAGTGGATGAGGCTGTCATTGCCCCAGCTACAAGTTTACCAAGAACCGGTCAGAGCTGGTTTAAAACCACTGCTCCCAAAAACCTGGATTTCAGAGTTTATTTGATAGAGGGGTACAGACACAAAGCATGGAAAAAAGGTATGCTAGTTTCATATCTAGATGAAGAATGGCAGGAATTGTTCAAAGGTATCCAATTGTACATTACCTCAAAGGGAATATATGATAAACTGATGATGTACCACTTCAAACTACTGGATCATTTCACAGGCAAGACCCCTATTAATTTGCCTTATTTCCTATATCAAAGTTTGACTAAGGTTTGCAAAAGGATTAGAGCTCAACCCTTGAGCATGAAAACTACTCTGTGTCACCTCGGCCTCATAAAATTGATTATCCTGGAGGAATTGAAACAACAGGGAAGGATGGGAGCACTTTCTTTTCTGGGAAGGTTTTGAAATCCAGAACCAGACTGCAAATGAACAGATGAAGGGTTCAAAGAAACAATCATCTCCTCAAAGCAGTTCAAGAAAACGAAGGACCCTGCCAGGGCCTTCAGAAGAAAGAATATCTGGAGCAAAGCATCACAGGTTGAAGAGAAAGTTAAACTTTGAGCAGACCACAGACAGACTACACAGCAGAATACAGGGCATCCTACAGAGTAGAGTACAGGGAAGAATATACTTAACTTTCCCTATTCAGATTCAGAATCTGAGCAGCAAAATCAATGCCCAGTCATCAAGAGTTCTGAGCAGTCAGCTGAGTGTGCACAAAACTATGAAAACTTCAATCAAATAGAATAGGGAGAATCATCAAAAAACCCCAGATCAAAGAAGTCTCAGAAGATCAAACATCTCAAGGAGGTAATCGCTCAGCAAGAGGTCTTGGAGCGGGTGATTAAAGAAAGGTATAAGAAGTTATCTGATAACTTCGCCAAGACCAATGTTGCATTCGAAAGATTGGCTAAGGAAAGTGTTAGAGAGAAGAAGAGGAAGAAAAAACTCACCAAAGACTACAACAGCTTGTGGTGGCTTGCCAAACGTCTCAAAAGGAAGATAAAGAGGTTGAAACAAAAATTAAGTCAAAAAACTCATCCAGATCTGAAGGTACTCGCTCAAGTCACCGTTAATATGCAAGGTGAGAAATCAGATACACACTAAGTTTTGTTTGAAATCAAAATTTGGAGGTGAAAATTCATTTTTTGTGCAATCGGGACTTTCAACAGTGCAAGGCTATTATTTTATTACCCGTTAGTTGTGGAAAGTGACGGCTTTCAACAGCTAACCCACGAAAAATATATGGAATGTGTTGTTGAAAGCTGGAAAACTAATTTTTGAAGCCAAGGACAACACAGTTCATTCCGAACGGGTTTTGAAGGTGCCCCAGTGTATCAGTGGGCTATTAGATCACATGCAAGGAGTTCAACATCAGGGATTCGAGAGAATTTTGGTAACACATGCAAAACCATTTCCTTAAAAATCGACCATAAATGTTGGGAAATCAAACAGTTAAATACAGGTGTCATGCTATTTTTCACCACATTGCAGATACCAAGAGCTGAAGGATGCAGATGGAGATTTTGGAGATTGAAGACAGTTCTACTATTAAGTTTAGTTGTTAAAGACTTTATTTTCGAGTTGTTTAGATAGAATCGAGTTGTCTTTATTAAATACAGATCCATGTTTTTAGGATCTGTATAACTGTTTGTAAGAGGCTATAAATGCCTGTTTTTCTTATGAAACAAGGGTTCGATTCTGGAGACTATAATACACTTTTGTACTCAGATTTTCATTGCTAATACAAATCACATGTTTCTTTCCATTTTGGTATTAGTTTTTCATATTTCTTCTTCGTTGTTATCTTGTTGTCAAACCTTGAATACTTGTTATCCTATTGTTTGGTTCATGACATGATAAATAGTTTCTTAAGTTGTTTATTCGACCCTACTTTGTACTGGTTTATGAACAATCTTTTCTTCATCCACTGAAATCTATTTTACTGATTAACCAATCTTGGAAAGCACTGTCTATTTGATTACCATTGTGATGTCTGAATGCCATAAGTTGAATTGAGTTATCCCATTGATCCACATTTACAAAATACAAAAACATTCATTTCTTAAGTTACCAAGCACCTTTGGTCTGCAACCACAAAGGGTTTCTTGGAGTGATAACAACCCCTTCTGCACTTTGTCAGTTTCCTCTTCATACTGCGGAGAATCGCGTCTGAACAGTTGAAAACCCGAGGCTCTGTGCACTCTATTTCATATTGGAAATAGCTCTGGAGAGCCATGTGCGGAGCAACGCTCCTGGCCATGCGTGCAATGGTAAACAAGATAGTCCGTAAGGTCATATTTTGGACACCCCAGATGGAGACCTTACCCTTTCTTCTCTCCGCCTCAGGAACACAATATTGGTGAACATACTCACTCATAGGAAGTTCACTGCCTCTACCTCTGGTCAGAGTAGCATGGTATCCACGTCATGACAACCCCGTTAGAAAATAGATATCGTTGATATCTAGTGAAAGTGTGTGGACCCCTACATGAAATACCTATTGATCCACATCCCACATGTGGACCAGGTACTCTAACAACCTAAGTTGGGCTCTCATGCCTGGGATATTGAAAACATTTAAGAGACCACATTCCTAGAGGGAAACAAATGTACCTAGATCATTTCCAGAAATGACATCATCCTCCTCATGTTCTCTTTCCCTACATTCTAACATCGTGATGATCAACACCTGCAATGGAGCCATGAGAAGGAAGTTGGCAACTTGTTTTAACCTCTTGCATAAATTTTTATTGAGTAAAAACATTCATGAAAATCCATTTTTCGGCCCTCGTAGGTGAAGCTTGCACACAACGTGATATTCTCACAGGTGCATTGAAGCCCACCTAGGAGAATATTAGATTCTCTCAAGTCCCAAATGACTCACCTGCGAGAATGCCTGAGCGCACCCACCGGCCCTAAAATGGACTCAAACACTTAAATTTGCCAATAAAAATCAATTTTAATCCATGGAAAAGTTGAAGAATCAAGAGATTACCTTGCTGGCTGAAACCATTTGTTGAATGATCGCTTGTACCTCCCGCAATCAAGCAAAGAAATTTGGGGAAAAAAGAGGTGTGTCGGACAAGTTTTTGACAAAGTAACAATGAAATGGTATAAAGAGATTTTTACCCATATTTATTCACTTTTTTATTATTTCTTATTGATTTTTTATATTATTTTTATTATTTTGTTTCAAAACCTCATACCCTAATAGCCTTATGAGTATGGTTTTTCATAGGTATGTGACCTAGAAGCCTGAATGACAGTGTATGAGTATTTTTTATTTTTTTTGTCACATGTACGAATACCTTTTTAGGGTTTTGTAGGAAAACCTCGAGCTCAGTTTTCATTCGTTCTCGTGCTCGAAAATAAATGAGAATGTAACTGAGTATACTTTTGTCATCTTTTCGTACTCATCATGGTAGCACGAAAACAACGAAAATAAGGGAGTATCCTTTATGTTCTTTTCACTCTCCATAAAAATGAAAATATTGTCGAGCGATCTTGTTCTTTTCACACTCGTAAACATATTTGAAGAAAACGTTCGATGAGTGATAGTTTATCAATTTTTCGGTCTCATCAAACTAATTTACGAAAAAGGAACTGGGAGATTTCTCTTTAAGTGTTTTTCAGACTCTCAAAACATGAAAAACCCTCCGAGTTTTCTATCTTTGGACTCGTTAAACAAATATTGAAAGGCCCATATGGGACTGAACCACTCCTTCCTAGGGTTTGTTAAATATACTCTAAGGGACTGATCCGAAGGACGAGCTTACGTCGACAGGAATATGTTATCCTCATCAAGCTTGTGTAAAAATAAAGAGGTACTCGCCAGCAATGGTGGGGGAAATTTTGGGAAAGGGATGTGTTTTGGTATTTGTATTAATGGCAGTAAGCGTCGCTCTTGAACATGACACCCCCTGTTCATCATTTGAATCCGGGTTGGGAAATCCATTTGTCTCTCATCTGACTTACTACAAGGTCATATCTTGGGTCATCTTTGAGTCAATGTTTTTGAGACCATTTTCGTGTCGTTCATATGTTCAAGAGAAGTCCAAACAGGCCCTCCATTGAGTCGACCATCTTCAGTTGTCGATTCTTACCATGTCGGCCTTCCCTGTGTCCATTTCAAATCATATTCATACTTTGACTTACCCTCAAAATCTGTTACTTATTTCATGTCATTGATGGGGGATACATCAAGGCCCTTTTGTGATGAGTCTTTTTCTGTTGACTCCAACTCATTATCTAGGAATAAGACTTAGAAATTATTTAGTACCTTATAACCTGAATGCCTTAATGGTAGGTCTTCGCTTTCGACAGTGGATTCACATCATTGGTCCCTGATCGAGAGAGTCCACCGAGTGCTCGACTTTAGCTCATTTATTCACATTCATTCGGATTGTACTTAGGTACCTTGGGAGTCATTGACATCAATGGTTATTTCCCTCACACTTGTTAATAGTTTTCATCAATGAACGGTAATCGAGTGGTTTCTACCATGTTCAAATTCGACACATGTAATCACATGGCTAGATTCGTACTTTTTCAGATGATGGGATTGAAGACTCTGGGTCTCATCTTTTTGTCCTAGATTGCGCTAGATTATTTATGATTTGTATTGACACATAGATCCACTTTGTATGTCACATGGCTATGTCCTAATCTAAGTCTTCTAACATAGATCCACAATGTATTCCTGGTGGCTATGTAGTATTTTGATGAGATGGATCCATGGTGTATGATTGGTGGACATGGCCTACATTTATGATTTCATTCATTTGTGGTCTGAGTATGGGAATGCCTACCTTAGAAGTGTTATTATATTCTGCAGATGCTTGATTGTTTGCAGGTTTTCGATTAGGTGCGATCCTTGTTTCTGACACACACACACACACATTTTACAAAGTATTTTGGCTGTCAAGAGTTCTAGCCTCATACTTTGGGGAGCATTCTTTTACACATTATTTTGGTCACTCTGGTGGTGTCTCTATAGTTGTGTGTTCAGGCCCTCATAAGGACCTTTTGCCTGAGAAAAGTGACTGTTGTCTTCTTCCATAAAACATGTTTTTAAGATGAGTTCACAGGCTGACTATGTTGTAGTGTGCGAGAATATTGATTCTCGCAGGAAACCCTATACCTAGCCTGCGAAGTGTTCGCAGTCTACTCTATATGTAGGGTGCGAACCTGCTTCAAAGATTAAAAGGAAGAGGAAGTTACGAAGTTTCTAGAAGAGGATATTCTAGAAAATGAGTTGGCATCCAGATGGTTGGCATCCTATTGACTTCTCATATTTAGTGGGATCATCCTCATCCCTTTAAACCATCTCTCCTTATCCTATATAATGAAAGGTTTCTCAAGGAAGAGGTTAAGAAAGATTGGATAAAGAATTGATGAAAGAATAGATTCAGAATTGTGTGAGGAATCTTGTTTGAATTAATGCTTGAGGCCTCCATTTGTCCATCAAGCCATACTGGATCTTCTTCATGCAATTTGGATCAAATGTGTGTGTTAAAAAAAAGGACCACCGAAAGGAGGCTTGTGACATCAAGGCAATATGGTTGTATCTTCTACTTTCATTTAATATAATACAGTGGCATGTCCCTTTCCCCTAAAATCAATCTTATTTTATTTCATAATTCCTTGATCATTGCTTCCTAAGGGGAAGGATTGATCCAGGTGGATATTGGTGGCCACCCACCTATTCCAATTGGCTCCTGTGTCCATTTTTTAATTCAACACGTATTTTTGTAATTCTTTATAATTGTGAGTTATACACTTCTAAGGTTGTATGAAGCCTCACACATTCTCTACGGGGATATAGGTGGTCTCTCGCCTAATCCAACTAGCTTATTTTATATGTTTTCATGTCAACACATCTTGTTGTACTTCCAAGGTTGTTTTGGGGCCCTAGACGTTGTTTTCTTGACTCGCCATACTCAGACTATAGACAGAGTTATATTATGATAGAGGAATGTGTAGTTTTCTGAAATACCTTTCCAATGGGCTATCACGCACCTAAAATGGAGGTCGTACGTAAAATTTACGACCCTAGGAAATTGAGGTACCAAATTACCCATAGGGACCACATGACTTTTGGCATTTCACCTTCTAGGGTTAGGTTTTTGGATGTATAGGGTTTTGAAATTTATGAGTAATATGTAAAGGCCCTATGGAGCCTCATTGTAATCCATTCTACTCAGACGGATGCGTGTAGCAGCCACATCTCTTCTCAGAGATAACTACCACCATTTGAGCAAGTTTTAGTTCTTCAGTTTTATAGTTTCATCCTATTTCATTATTTAATAGAAGATATTGTTCACTGAATATTTGTTTTATTATTCCTATATCCATGTTGATTGTATTCATTCTGTTAATCATTTCGTTCCACTCCTAAATCCGGATTAGGGGGGGTGAATTAGTAATAGAGAAATTTAATCATTTTTAACTATATAATGCAAGTGTTATATCAATGTAGCATTATCATCCAATAATTGCAGAGTAAATAAACAATGACCAAATGAGCAATCATACACATACACAGTACACCAATGTTTTTATGAGGAAACCCAAAGTGGGATAAAATCACACAATTTTTTTTCTTATATGTATTGAAGAATTACATTCATTGGAAACACCAAATTCCTTTGTTTTCCAGCTACAACTAGAAGAGGATCCAACCCCCTAGTTTCTCAGGCTACAACCTGAGGTAAGATCCAACTCCTCAATTATCTAGCTACAACTAGAAGGAGCCTACAACCCACTAAGTTCTCTAGATACAACTGGAAGGTGGCTACAAGCACCTATCTTTGCCCCATCCAATCAACCTGAAATATAAATGCTAAATGTAGACAACCTATCACTATCACTAAATCAACCACTGCCACTGTCAACCTATACCAACAACCTGTAACAACCTGTACCAATCAGCCCACACCAAACAACCTATACCAATAACCTGAACCAACATGTACCATGCACCAATCATGCATCAACCTTTAATCATCTAAATGTACCAACATCATCAACTATACACCTCATGTATGTTCCAACTCATCAAATATACACCTCATGCATGTGCCAACTCATCAACTACTTGTCTCAACCATGTACCCAACATGTACCTCAACCATATACCAAAGACATAAACCAATATAACTATAAAACATTATCTAGCAATTCATCACTCTATCGATAAACCAAATACCATAAACCCTTACATCAAACCATGTTCCACAACCTCACTGTTATTTAGCCTCAAGCTAAACCAACAACTTCAGCAACACATCACAACCAAAAGACTAATTCCCATATGCCAAATACCAATAACAAAATACCAACTATATCCCTCAAAAAATTTGATATATGCAACAATATTAAACATCCAATACCATCTCAAGAGATAAACCCTAGCTCACAAAACATACATCAAACAAGATGTGCCATATCTCTCATAAATATACCCCAGCCATGTTGCTACCGCGATTGTTCTACCGTAATTTTTCTGCCGCACTTTTCTGTTGCGATTTTTCTGTCGCACTTTTTCTACCGCAGTTTTCCAAACACTCTTTTTCTGCCCAACTTTTCCTGCCACACCTTTTCTATCCTAGTTTTTCTAATGCACTTTTCCTATCGCACTTTTCTCTATCAATAATACTTTCCCAAATAACCTTTCACAAAATAGATATTCAATGATATTCAATAGGTTCAAGTGTGATTAAATGAGAGAGCCTTGCCTCTTATTTATACTTTCATGTAGCATCACACTTTCCTTATTTTAGGGAGTTCTCCATTAACTTTATTATTTAAATAATTTCTTTTGCAAAAAATTTGATTCTTTGATCTTTTGGGGCTTCTAGATGACTCATGAGGGTTCTCCAACTTCACATGGCCATAACTCTCTAACCGTGAGGAGTTATGTGATGTTCCACATACCACCGGAAATGGTATGACATGTACTTTCCATATAGAATAATCTTACCTACAAATATATCAAAACGCATACCATTATCCATAAAAAAAACTTGGGTCCATTACCCAAACCTTTGTGCTACCGGAATTTTCTACCGGATTTTCTTCAAGGGTTGACATCAATGAAAACCAACCCAATTAATCAACAATATCCCCCTTTGGAATTAATGGAAACACTCTGATGCAATACTGAATTCATGTCATGAAATACTGAAGTCATATCACTCATGCTCCCCCTGTGACCATCACTCCCCCTGGAACCATGCCTCTGTTTTCTTCATCTGATAAATCTCTCACCCTTTTTCATCAATGGAAAAGGTATGTTTACATCCGAGGATTCCCCCCCTAACTGAACTGTCCTTGGGGATACTCCCCCTTACTGAACTCTTCCTGAAACTGATCTCCCGACCTGAATTGTCCTCTTTATGGTGTTTCCTCATGTAAATCTAAGACATATAAGGAAATCATTCAAAATAATTCACTTTGGAGTAGAAATTACTCCAAGTCTCTAGCAAAGATACTCAAAGGCTTCCCATGGAAGAGATTTTGTAAATATGATTGCCACTTGTTCTTTTGTGCCCACCTATTCAACTCTAATGTTCTTCTCTGCAACTTGTTATCGTAGAAAGTGACACTTTATTGGAATGTGCTTCGTCTTGGAGTGCATCAATGGGTTCTTTGAGATATTGATGGTGCTTGTATTATCAAAATATATTGGAATGGGCTCATCATACTCAACTTGTATATCTTTCAGAGTTTGTTTCATCCATAGAACCTCTGTACAACATTCTGCTACTGCAATATACTCTGCCTCATCTATATATAAGGATATTCATGATTGTTTCTTACTTAACCATGATACTAAACACTCACCCAAGTAGAACGTTGCTCCACTGGTGCTTCGTTGGTCATCAATGCAACCTGCTGAATCTGCATCTATGTAGGAAATAAGTGATAGATCCTTTATTTTTGGTTACCATAATCCAAACTCCTTCGTTCCTTTCAGATATCTGAAAATCCTCTTCACTACTAATGCATGTGATTCCTTTGGTGTTGCTTGAAATCGTGCCTCTTGTCCAACTGCCTGCATTACATCTGGTCTGGATGTTGTCACATATCGTAAGATACCAATCATTAACCTGTATTTCCTCTCGTCTGTAGACTTTTAATCATCATCTTTGCTCAACTTGCAACTGATTTTCATAGTAGTGGTAACTAGTTTGCAATCTTCCATTTTGAACCTCTTTAGCATTTATCTGATATACTTAGTTTGAGAAATAAAAATTCATTGGTTCCTTTGACGTATCTAAAGACCCAAAAAGAAGGATAGTTCTCCAAGTAATGACATTTCAAATTCATTCTGCATATCCTTTGCAAATTTCTGGCTTAACCTATCATCAGTACTTCCAAAAATAACATCATCAACATAAACTTCAATTAATAAAATACTATCTTGAGTTACTTTGATGTAGAGGTTGTTTTTTCAATTCCTTTTATGAACCCTACCTACTGTAGATATTTATCTAGTCTAGAGTACCATGCTCTAGGAGCCTATTTTAGACCATACAAGGCCTTCTTCAATTTACACACATAATCATCGTTCTTTGACAACTAAAATCCTCCTTGTTGTTCAATGTATACTTCTTCTTCAAGTTCCCCATTCCGAAAAGTTGATTTCACATCCATATGATACACTTTAATATTCTTGGAGCATGAATAACCTAGGAACAATCAGATTACTTCCATTCTGGCAACTAGAGAAAATGTCTCTTCAAAGTTGATTCCTTCAACCTGTGTGTATCATTTACAAACCAATATAGCTTTGTTCCTTGTAACCTATCCATCTTCATTCAATTTATTTTTGAATACCCACTGTGAGCCAATAACATTCTTATTCTTTGGTCTTGGAATCAATTCCCAAGTGTCATTCTTCTCTATTTGATCCAATTCTTCACCCATGGCCTTATTCCAAAATTCGTCCTTGTTGTCCTCTTCAAAACTTTTTGGTTAAATCATAGATGAGAGTGCTAGGTGTGTTTGTTCTGGTGAATGGATTCTTCTTCTAGTCTCAACTCCTACATCTTTGTTTCCAATAATTTGATCTGAAGGATGATTCTTCAGTACTCGTTTTCTAGGTTTCTTTGGAGGCACTTGCTGAACTTGCTCTTCTACTTTTGTCTGATCCTCTTCATCTTCCCCTTCTACTTCTTATTCATCTTTTAATTTTTCCTCGTAAAGTTGTTCCATTGATTCATTTTCTTCTTCCTTTAATTCGCGTCCACCTGTTTCATCAATTGTTACATTGATGTTTTCCGCAACTTTGTTCAACCTCAAATTGTAACACTTGTATGCTTTCCTTGTACTTGAGTAACCAACAAGTACTCCTTTGTCCAAATGAGAGTCAAACTTTCCCATTCTTCCATCTTCTCTTTTGATGTAGCATTTTCTTCTAAATACTCTGAAGTTCTTCACATTTGTTGGTCTTCCTTTCCATAGCTCGTAGGGAGTTTTGTTAGTGTTGTTTATGAGCATTACTCTGTTTTGAATGTGAACTGTTGTATGCACTGCATGTGTCCAAAATATATCTGTCAATTTGGAATCCATTAACATTGTTCGAGCCATTTCCTGTACTATCCCGTTCTTTCTTTCAACAACTCCATTCTGTTGAGGTTTCCTAGAAATGAAGAATTGTCTTTTTATTCCATGCCTACTGCAGTAGTCCATAATTCCTTTGAAGTGAACTCTCCTCCATTATCAAATCTCAAACATTTGATTTTTGAATCCATTTCATTTTCAACCATTTCCATGTAGAACTTGAAGTTTTCAAAAGATTCTGACTTATTCTTGAGGAAGCAAACTACAATCATTCTTGTATAATCATCAAATAATAACATAAATTATTTCTCACCTTTTAAACCCTTTTTGTAGTTGGTCCAACTAGATCAGTATGCACAATTTCCAGTGGTCGTGTCATTGAATATTCTTTTGATTTAAACCCGATCTTTGTTTGTTTTCCTTGTTGGCAATGCTTGCATAAAGTGTTGGTTGGTTTCGTAATCTGGGGAATTTCTCTAACTGCTTCCTTTTTGCTAACTTTGATAAGGTTATCAAAGTGTATGTGACCCATTCTTTTGTTCCATAGCCAACTTTCGTCTTCATTTCCTAGAAAACACTTTTCATTTCCAATTTCACTTAGTACATATATGTTTCTTGAAGTTCTTGTAGTTGTTCCAATCAATTTTCCTGAACCTTCTTTTCTTATCTCGCACTTTTGTGAATTGAAAGTAACATTATGACCTTGGTCACATATTTGACTCACACTTATAAGATTATGTTTCATATCTTCTACTAGTAGAACATTTTCTTCCTTGGTATTCTTGTTTCCAATTCTGACTGTGAATTTTCCAATGATTTTAGTTGAACCATCATTTCCAAAGGAGATTGATCCATATCTTTCCTTTCTTAATGTAAGAAACTTGTCTTTATCACCTGTCATGTGTTTTGACCAACCACTGTCAACATATCAACCAAGTTTATTCTGCTTATCTTGTAGAGAGAGTGTGCATTATTCATCGTTATACTAATTCTTCTTTCTTATCCATGTTCTCTTCTAAGGTTCATGTCTGTCACTGTTGTTGTTTTGTTGCGGTTCTCTAGGAGGAACTGTCATTATGCAATATTTGGCCATGTGTCCAAAGTTATTACACTTGTAGCAGTCCACTTCAGTGCTCAATGATTCAAACATGTTGTAATTTCTTCTCTGTGTTTCACTAGGCCTTCTTGGATAACCCTTTTGCGTATGACTTTCAAAATTGTTTATGTTCCTATTGTTAGCTATGCAATTCATAGCTTTATGTCCAAAATTATTACATGCATAACATAAACCAAAAAAGATAGTTTGATGCCTGGGAGTTGAAGATCTTCTGAAAGGATTTGCTCTTCTGAATCCTTCTTCTTCCTAAGGCCTATTTGTCGGTTGTTGATTCTGAAATCTGAATCTTCTCGGTGGAGAGTGTCCCTATAATACTCCTTTTAGATCTTCCTATCCCCTTTGATTGTTTCTGCATGGATTTTTGGATATGTTTCTTTCATTGTTGTTTTGGATATTTATCCTTTTTTTATGATTGTATCCAAGTATGGACTTGTCATGATGAGGTTTTGGAATGTTGATAATGTCATCCAAAATATTTGAGTTATTTTGCATATTTTTATTTTGAAGATCCTTTCTTAATGTGACAATATTTGCTTCCAAATTTCCAATGATCGTGTCTCTTTCTTCTAATTGATCTTTGAGTTCTTCTTCAACTCTTTTATATTCTTCTATTTGAACCTTAAAATTTGTGATCATTTATTTCTTGTCTAGTTTTGCTTGTAGCTTCTTGTTTTTCTTCTTTTCTCTTCTTATAACTTCTATGGCACACAAAAAATCTTCTCGAAAGTCAACTTTTTCCTCTTCATATTCCTCTTCGACCTCTTCATATTCTTCTTCGATGTCTTCTTTGTCAGAGTCTTCTACTACCATGAATAGAACTCTTTCTGTCTCACTGTCACTAACTTCATCTTCATCTGATGATGAGATGTCTTCTTTGGTGCATAAGTTATTCTTGAAAACTTTCTTTGTGGTTCTTTTTCCTTTATATGTTTTTTTGTTATTTGAGTAATCTTCATCGTTCCTCTTCTTTTTCTTATGCGGACATTTGTTAGCAAAATGACCAATACCATCACAATTAAAAAAAATCAAAGGAAACTTACCTTTATATCTGTTGTTGGTTCCCTTGTTCAATATTCTAACAAAGTTGGCCATTTCTTCATCATCTTCTGAG
The DNA here is from genome assembly GCA_009831015.1 of Picea engelmannii. NCBI lineage: Eukaryota > Viridiplantae > Streptophyta > Pinopsida > Pinales > Pinaceae > Picea > Picea engelmannii. The sequence continues at coordinate 857,609 of ML780390.1, forward strand.
ATGTGACTTCTTTTTCTATGTTCTTTTTCCTTTTTCTTTCCCTTTTGCTTTGACCTTTTGGATGTTGATTAAGGTTGGTTGTCATTGATGTCAACCCTTGAATAAATCCCCGTAGCACAGAGGTTTGGGTAATGAACCCACGTTTGTTTAATGTAAAGATGACTCATGATTGTCTTGTCATGGTTGATAAGAAGTAAATATGGATTAACTCCAAAGTGGTCCCCTTATGGTGAAATCCCTCACGGGAAGATGCTTTGCGGAGTGAGAGAACCCATTCTTAATGGTGGAACAATGAGATGAAGGACAATGCATTTTTTAGCGAAACTATCCTAGATTTATAGTTCTTTCCACACCATTTCCGTTGGTATGTGGAACATCACATAACTCCTCATGGTTAGAGAGTTATGGACATGTGAAGTTGGAGAACCCAGGTTTGGGTAATGGACCCAAGTTTGTTTGATGGATAACGATATGAGTTTTGATATATTTGCTGGTAATACTACTCTATATGGATATTACATGTCATGAAAGTTCTGGTGGTATGTGGAACGTCACATAACTCCTCACGGTTTGAGAGTTATGGCCTTACGAAGTTGGATGACCCTCATATGTTGACTTGAAGCCCCAAAAGGTCAAAGTAGTCAAAGTAGTTTAAGAGATTTTAGAAGGTAAATAATAAAGTGAAGTGATTATTGTACTATAATTCAAAGTGAATACAAAATAAATTATTTAAATAATAAATTTAATGGAGAAATTAGAAGTGGATTAACCCTAAAATAAGGAAAGTGGGCAAAGTGACCTAGAACATGTTTTTAAGGAAGCTACTTGGAGAGTATAAATAAGAGTAAAGTCTCTCTCATTTGAATCATACTTGAGAATATTGAATAACTATAGGTTTCTGAGGTAACCAAAGGATATCTAAGCTGAATTTCTGAGGAACGTGAAGAAAAGAAGGCATGAATTCAAGGAAGGATAAATTCTTTTGATGATGCTTTCTAAGGTATGTTGTTTTCAGGTCATCTCACCATTTTTGCAATAACGCGTTTTCTAGAATGGTTCAGACCGTGAAATTTCTATGCCATTGAGGAAACATATCCAAGTATATGTGGTAAGAAAATAATCTTGTGGTTCATTGTATTTTTGGAGTTACACTCTGTGTAAAATAGGATTTGTGGCCAGTCCCGAAACTAGTCAAAAACATGTCTTTCGGGTAAAAACGTCATAACTTCTTCATAATAGATCCAAATTTAGTGAGACAAAATCTCTTGGTTAGAGTACAGTATTTTGTATGCTATGTAATAGTTTCATATCAATTCAATAAATATTTTGTGTGGGGTACGCTCTACAAGGTCTCTCTCTAGAATAAGCCAAAATTCAGCAAGGTGTGCCATTTTTGCCATAACTCCTTTTCTGAGAGGTTCCAAGTAGTGGCACCTGGATACATTTCATAAAAAACATTATAGAATATTGTGTATCCATTTCAAACCCTTATTCATAACAGGTACAAAGTTATGATTATTTCAAGTTAGTGTTTTTTACTAATCAAAAACTAGTCTTGTGAGCCTAAAGAAACGTTTGATGAAAATGCTAGTCTCTTGTTTTTAAAGTTAAGGAAGGTTTGAAGGTATGTGATCATATAAAATAGGTCTATTATAGAGTTACAAATCATATTTGGATGATGAAATTGATGAGGGATTTTGGTTGAGGTACAAGTTGGGTACATGCTTGAGACAAGTAGTTGATGAGTTGGCACATACATGAGGTTTATAGTTGATGATGTTGGTACATATTGATGAGTCATAGTTGATTATTACTTGACACATTATTGGTACATACTTGGTACATGGTTGGTTTCACTTTTTTATGGTACAAGTTGATTAAATATTGTTTGGTATAGGTTGGTGCATGGTTGATGCACCTGTTTATGGTACATGTTGATTACAGGTTGGTGCATGGTTCATGTTTATTAGCACATGTTTACAATGGTATATATCACAGTGATAGTGTGACAATGGTTCCATGATTCTACTTTTACTTCAAGGTGGTTGGATGGGGAAAGGACAAGTGGTTGTATCCACCTTGCGGTTGTAGCTGGATAACTTAGGGGGTTGTAGCCTCTTTCTAGTTGTAGCCAGAGAATTGGGGAGTTGGAGCTTCCCTCAGGTTGTAACCTAAGAAACTAGGGTGTTGGAGCCTCCTTCCAATTGCAGCTGGAAAACAAAGGAAGTTGGTGCTTCCAATGAATGTAATTCTTCAAGACATATAAGAAAAAACATTATGTGGCTTTCTCTCGATTTGGATTTCCACGTAACAAACTGGTGTATTGTGTTTGTATGCGATTGTTCATTTCTTATTGCTCATTATTATATAATAATTCTACATTGATATAACACTTGTATTATTTGGAGAAAAAAGATTATAATTACGCTATTACAGATTCACCCCCCCTCTCAGTAATCCAACAATTGGTATCAGAGCAAGTTCCTTCAGAAATCAGTTTAACCACTGAAAGGTAGATCATGGAGATAAACAACTTGTACAAAAATGGAATACCATAGTTTGATGGAAAAAAGTATGCTTTTTGGAGCATAAGGATGAAGACATATATACAGGCACATGGATTTCAAGTTTGGAAATCAATTATAGATGGATACACAGCACCAACAGTTCCACCAACAAATGACAAATAAGTGAAACTTGGTGAAAATAATTCCAAAGCCAAAAATGCACTTTTGATGGTCTTAGTGATACAGTATTCACCAAAGTTGCACATTGTAAATCTGATAAAGAGATTTGGGAAAAGCTTCAAAATATTTATGAAGGAGATACAAAGGTCAAAGAAGCAAAGCTTCAAACTTACAGAGGTTTGTTCGAACAACTAAAAATGAAGGAAGATGAAAATATTTCAACCTACTTCTTATGAGTCAATGAAACAATGAATGAAATCATAGGATTGGGAGAAGAAATCGAAGAATATGTAATTGTTAAAAGGGTACTAAGATCTCTTCCTATGAGATTCAACCCTAATATATCAACACTAGAAGAAATATTGGATCTAAATTCAATAAGCATGGAGGAGATGCATGGAATCTTCACAGCATATGAAATGAGATTTGAACAGGAAAATCCAAATGTTAAAGAAGCATCCTTCCAAACATCCAAAAGATCAAAGAAAAAGAAACAACAACAACAAGAATATAGAATTAGCAATGACGTCTCAGAAGATGATGAAGAAGTGGCCAACTTTGTTAAAAGACTGAACAAGGGAACCAACGGTAGGTATAGAGGTAATCTTCCTTTAATTTGTTTTAATTGTGATGGTATTGGTCATTTTACTAACAAATGTCCTCATAAGAAAAAGAGAATGATGAAGGTTACTCAAAAGGCAAACACACATATAAAGGCAAAAGAACTACAAAGAAAGTTTTCAAGAAAAGCTTATGCAACAAAGAAGACAACTCATCATCAAATGAAGATGATGTCAGCGATAGTGAGATAGGAAGAGTTCTATTCATCGAAGGAAAAGACTCTGACAAAGAAGACTTCGAAGAAGAATATGAAGAAGCCGAAGAAGGATATGAAGAAGTCGAAGAAGAAATTGAAGAGGCGAAAGTTGACTATCGAAAAGAATTAATGTGTTCCACAGAAGTTATCAGAAGAGAAAACAAGACAAACAAGAAACTACAAGTAGAACTAGACAAGAAAAAGGACACTCGAGAACTAGAACAAATGATCACAAAATTGAAGGTTCAAATAGAAGAAGATAAAATAATTGAAGAATCACTCAAAGAACAACTAGAAGAAAAGGACAAGATCATTGGAAACTTGGAAGCAGAGATTGTCACATAAGAAAGGATATTCAAAAGAAAAATATGCAGAATAGCTCAAAAGTTCTGGATGACATTATCAGTAGTAAAACATCTCATCTTGACAAGTATGGACTTGGATACAATCAGACAGAAAAGGGATCAAGCTCCAAAACAACAAAGGAAGAAACAAATCCAAAAATCTATGCAGAAACAATCAAAGGGGATAGAAAGATATACAAGGAATATTACAGGGACACTCCTCCACTGAGAAGATACATATTTCAGAATCAACAACAGACAAATGGGCCTCAATAAGAAGAAGGATTCATAAGAGAACCTCCTTTCAGAAGATCTTCAACTCCCAGGTATCAAACTATATTTTTTTATTTATGTTATGCATGTAATAATTTTGGACATAAATCTATGAATTGCAGAGCTAACAACATGAACAATAACAACTTTGAGAGTCATACACAAAGGGTTTATTCAAGAAGACCTAGTGAAACACAAAGAAGAAGTTACAACAGGTTTGAATCTTTGAGCACTGAAGTGGAATGTTACAAATGTAACAATTT
>ML780390.1:863199-894537 GCA_009831015.1 Picea engelmannii
ATCCATTCACCAGAACAAACACACCTAGCACTCTTATCTACAATTGAACCAAATTTTTTTGAAGAAGCCAACAAGGATGAATTTTGGAATAAGGCCATGAATGAAGAATTGGATCAAATAGAGAAAAATGACACTTGGGAACTAGCTCTAAGACCAAAGAATAAGAATGTGATCACCACAAAGTGGGTCTTCAGGAATAAATTGAATGAAGATAGACAAGTTATAAGGAGCAAAGTTAGATTGGTATATAAATGATATGCACAGATTGAAGAAATCGACTTTGAAGAGAAATTTTCCCCAGTTGCTAGAATGGAAGCAATATGTTTGATTTTATCTTATGCATGCTCCAAAAATATTAAAGTGTCTCAGATGGACGTAAAATTGGCTTTCCTGAATGGGGAACTTGAAGAAGAATTCTACATTGAACAACCAAAAGGATTTCAACTGTCATAGAACACAAATTATGTGTGTAAATTAAAGAAGGCCTTGTATGGTCTAAAACAGGCTCCTGGGGCATGGTACTATAGACTGGATAAGTATCTACATCAGGAGGATTTCAGAAAAGGAAGTGTAGACAACAACCTCTACATCAAAATAAGTCAAGGTAATACTTTATTAGTTGAAGTTTATGTTGATGATATTATTTTTGGTATTGATGATGATAGGTTAAGCCAGAAATTTGCAAAAGATATGTAGAATGAATTTGAAATGTCGTTACTTGGAGAACTATATTTCTTTTTGGGACTTCATATACGTCAAAGAAACCAAGTATATCAAATAAATGCTAAAGAGGTTTGGAATGGAAGATTGCAAACCAATTATCACTCCCATGCAAACAAGTTGCAAGTTGAACAAATATCATGATTCAAAGTCTACAGATCAGAGGCAATATATGTCAATGATTGGTAGGCTACTATATGTGACAACATCCAGACCATATGTAATACAGGCAATTGGACAGGTGGCATGATTTCAAGCACCACCAAAAGAATCACATGTATTAGCAGTAAAGAGGATTTTTAGATATCTCAAAGGAACAAAAGAGTTTGGATTATGGTATCCAAAAGGAAAAGATCTATCACTTATTGCCTACACAGATGCATATTGGGCAGGTTGTATTGATGACTGACGAAGCACCAATGGAGAAACACTCTACTTAGGTGAGTGTTTGGTACCATGGCTAAGAAAGAAACAATCATCAGTATCATTATCTACATCCGAGGCAGAGTATATTGTAACAACATCATGTTGTACACAGGTTCTTTGGATGAAACAAACTCTGACAGATATACAAGTTGAGTATGATGAGCCCATTCCAATCTATTGTGATAATACAAGTGGCATCACTATATCGAGCAACCATGTGATGCACTCCAACATGAAGAACATTCCAATCAAGTATCACTTTCTACAGGAGCAGGTTGCAGAAAAGAACATCAAAGTTGAGTATCTGGGCAAAAAAGAAAAAGTGGCAGACATATTCACAAAACCACTTCCACAAGAAGCCTTTGAATATCTTCTCCAAATACTTGGAGTTATTTCTACTCCAAAATGAATGCTTTTTGAATGCTTATCTTATATTTCTTATATTTACATGAGGAATCACCATAAGAGGATAGTTCAGTTAGGGGGAGTAGCCTCGGATGGAAAGATACCTTTTCCATTGATGACAAAGGGGGAGATATTTATCTGATGCAGAGGACAGAGGCATGGTTCCAGGGGGAGCATGAGTGATATGATTTCAGTGTTGCATTAGAGTGTTTCCATCAATGCCAAAGGGGGAGATTGTTGATTAAGGTTGGTTTCCATTGATGTCAATCGTTGAAGAAATCCCCGTAGCATAGAGGTTTGGGTAATGAACCCAATTTTGATTAATGTAAAGATGACTCATTATTTTATTTTCATGGTTGATAAGAAGTAAAGATGGATGAACTCCAAAGTGGTCCCCTTATGGTTAAATCCCTCACAGGAAGACACTTTGCAGAGTGAGAGAACCCATTCTTAATGGTGGAATAATGATATGAAGGACAATGAATTTTTCATTGAAACTATCCTAGATTCATAGTGTTTGTCATGCCATTTCTGGTGGTATGTGGAACGTCACATAACTCCTCACGGTTCGAGAGTTATGGCCATGTGAAGTTGGAGAGTCCAGGTTTGGGTAATGGACCCAAGTTTGTTTGATGGATAATGGTATGAGTTTTGATATATTTTCAGGTAAAACTATTATATATTGATATTACATGTCATGCCATTTCTGGTGGTATGTGGAATGTCACATAACTCCTCACGGTTCGAGAGTTATGGCCTTCCGAAGTTGGAGGACCCTCATATGTTGGCTTGAAGCCCCAAAAGGTCAAAGTAGTCAAAGCAATTTAAGATATTTTAGAAGGTAAATAATGAAGTGAAGTGATGAGTGTACTATAATTCATTGTGAATACAAAATAAATTATTTAAATAATAAATTTAATGGAGAAATTAGAAGTGGGTTAACCCTAAAATAAGGAAAGTGGGCAAAGTGACCTAGAACATGTTTTTAAGGAAGCTACTTGGAGAGTATAAATAAGAGTCAAGGCTCTCTCATTTGAATTAAACTTGAGAATATTGAATACCTATAGGTGTCTGAGGTAACCAAAGGATATCTAAGCCGAATTTCTAAGGAAAGTGAACAAAATAAGGTCGGAATTCAAGGAAGGATAAATTCTTTTGAGGATGCTTTCTAAGGTATGTTTTTTTCAGGTCATCTCACCATTTTTGCAATAACGTTTTTTCTAGAATGATTTAGACTGTGAAATTGATATTCCATTGAGGAAACATATCCAATTATCTATGGTAAAACATTCAGCTGGGTCGTTGTATTTTTGGATTTACACTCCGTGGAAAATAGGGTTTGTGGCTAGTCCTGAAACTAGTCAAAAACATGTGTTTTAGGTAAAAACGTCATAACTTCTTCATAACAAATCCCAATTTAGTAAGACAAAATGTTTTTATTATATTATATTCTTTAGTTTGTTTGTAACAATTTCAGATCAATTCAATAAATATACTGTGTGGGGCACACTCTACAAGTTCGCTCTCTAGAATAAGCCAGAATTCAACAAGGTGTGCCATTTTTTCCATAACTCCTTTTATGATAGGTTCCAAGTAATGAAACCTGGAGGAATTGCATATAAAACACTGAAGAACATTTTGTATCAGTTTCAGATCTTTATTCATTATAGGTACAAAGTTATGATTATTTCAAGTTAGGGTTGTTGACTAATCCAAAACTAGTATTGTGAGACTAAAGAAACGTTTGATGAAAATGCTAGTGTCTTGTTGTTAAAGTTAAGGAAGGTTTGAAGGTATTTTATCATATACACTAGGTGTATTACAGAGTTACAAATCATATTTGGATGATGAAATTGATGAGGGATTTTGGTTGAGGTACAGGTTGGGTACATGCTTGAGACAAGTAGTTGATGCGTTGGCACATACATGAGGTTTATAGTTGATGATGTTGGTACATATTGATGAGTACCTAAAATATGATTGGTACATACTTGGTACATGGTTGGTTTCACTTGTTTATGGTATAGATTGATTACAGATTGTTTGGTATATGTTGGTGCATGGTTGATGCACTTGTTTATGGTACAGGTTGATTATAGGTTGATGCATGGTTCATGTTTATTAGTACATATTTACATCGGTATATCTCATAGTGATAGTGTGTCAGTGGTTCCATCATTCTACTTTTACTTCAGGGCAGTTGGACGGGGCAAGGATAGGTGGTTGTAGCCACCTTCCGGTTGTAGCCGAATAATTTAGGGTGTTGTAGCCTCTTTCTGGTTGTAGCCTGAGAAACTAGGGGGTTGGAGACTCCTTCCAGTTGCATCTTGAAAACAAAGTAAGTTGGTGCTTCCAATGAATGTAATTCTTCAAGACATATAAGAAAAAACATTCTGTGGTTTTCTCCCGATTTGGGTTTCCACGTAAAACACTGGTGTACTATGAATGTATGTGATTGTTCATTTCTTATTTCTTATTATTGGATAATAATTCTACATTGATATAACACTTGGATTATTTTGAGAAAAAGGATTAAAATTACGTTATTACTGATTCACACCCCCTCTCAATAATCAAACAATTGGTATCAAAGAAGGTTCCTTCAGAAATCAATTTAACCATTGAAAGGTAGATCATGGAGAGAAACAACTTGTACAAAAATGGAATAACATAGTTTGATGGACAAAAGTATTCTTTTTAGAGCATAAGGATGAAGACATATATACAGGCACAAGGATTTCAAGTTTGGCAATCAATTGTAGATGGATACACAACACCAACAGTTCCACCAACAAATGAAAAAGAAGTGAAACTTGGTGAGAATAATTACAAAGCCAAAAATGCACTTTTGAATGGTCTTAGTGATACAGTATTCACAAAATTTGCACATTGTAAATCCGCTAAAGAGGTTTGGGACAAGCTTCAAAATATTTATGAAAGAGATACAAAGTTCAAAGCAGCAAAGCTTCAAACTTACAGAGGTCAATTAGAACAACCAAAAATGAAGGAAGATGAAAATACTGCAGCCTACTTATTACGAGTCGATGAAATAGTGAATGCAATCATAGGATTGGGAGAAGAAATCGAAGAATATGTAATTGTTCAAAATGTACTAAGATCTCTTCCTATGAGATTCAACCCTAAGAGATCAACAATACAAGAAAGATTGAATCTAAGCTTAATAAGAATGGAAGAAATGCATGGAATCTTCACAGCATATGAAATGAGAACTGAACAGGAAAATCCAGATGTTAAAGAAGCAACCTTCAAAGCATCCAAAAGATCAAAGAAAAATAAAAAACAACAAGAAGATTATAGCAGCAGCAGTGACGTCTCGGAAGATGATGAAGAAGTGACCAACTTCGTTAAAAGACTGAACAAGGGAACCAACAATAGGTATAGAGGTAAGCTTCCTTCAATTTGTTTTAATTGTGATGGTATTGGTCATTTTTCTAACAAATGTCCTCATAATAAAAAGAGAAATGATGAAGGTTACTCAAAAAGAAAACACACATATAAAGGCAAAAGAACTACAAATAAATTTTTCAAGAAAATCTTATGCACCAAAGAAGACAACTCATCATGAGATGAATATGAAGTCAGTGATAGTGAGACAGGAAGAGTTCTATTCATGGCAGCAAAAGACTTTGGCAAAGAATACTTTAAAGAAGAATATGAAGAAGCCAAAGAAGGATATGAAGAAGTCGAAGAAGAAATTGAAGAGGCAAAAGTTGACTATCGAGAAGAATTAATGTGTTCCATAGAAGTTATCAGAAGACAAAAGACGACAAACAAGAAACTAGAAGCAGAACTAAAAAAGAAAAAGGACACTCAAGAACTAGAACAGATGATCACAAAATTGAAGGTTCAAATAGAAGAAGATAAAATAATTGAAGAATCACTCAAAGAACATCTAGAAGAAAAGGACAATATCATTGGAAACTTGGAACCACAGATTGTCACACTAAGAAAGGATATTCAAAAGAAAAATATGCAGAATAGCTCAAAAGTTCTGGATGACATTATCAGTAGTCAAAAATCTCATCTTGATAAGTTTGGATTTGGATATAATCAGACAGAAAAGAGATCAAGCTCCAAAACAACAGAGCAAGAAACAAATCCAAAAATCTATGCAGAAACAATCAAAGTGGATAGGAATATATACAAGGAAGATTACAAGGACACTCCTCCACAGAGAAGATTCAGATTTCAGAATCAACAACAAAAAGATGGGCCTCAAGAAGAAGAAGTATTCATAAGAGAACCTCCTTTCATAAGATCTTCAACTCCCAGGTATCATACTATATTTTTTGGTTTATGTTATGCATGTAATAATTTTGGATATAAAGCTATGAATTGTAGAGATAACAACATGAACAATAACAACTTTGAGAGTCATACACAAAGGGGTTATTCAAGAATACCTAATGAAACACAAAGAAGAAGTTACAAGAGGTTTGAATCTTTGAGCACTGAAGTGGAATCTTACAAATGTAACAATTTTGGACACGTGGCCAAAGATTGCATAATGAAAGTCCCTCTTAAAGAACCTCAACAGAATAACAACAGTCACAGACAATAACCTCAGAAAACGACGTGGATAAGAACACAAGATTAGTATAGAAATGAAGAATGCACATTTGCTCTACAATATAAGAAGAAGAAACACGGTTTTTATGTTGACAATGGGTGTTCAAAACACATGACAAGTGATAGAGACAAATTTCTTACATTGCGAAAGGAAAGAAATGGATCAGTCTCCTTGGGAAATGATAATTCAGCCAAAATTATTGGAGAACGAACTGTCTGAATTGGGAACAATAATGAAAAGGCACAAAATGTTCTACTAGTAGAAGATATGAAACATAATCCTCTAAGTGTGAGTCAAATGTGTGACCAAGGTCATAAAGTTACTTTTGATTCACAAAAGTGTGAGATATGAAGAGAAGGCTTAGGGAAATTGGTCGATACAGCTGCAAGAACTTCAAACAACATATATGTGCTAAGTGAAATTGGAAATGAAAAGTGTTGTCTAGGAAAGGAAGATGAAAGTTGGCTATGGCATAGAAGAATGGGTCACATGCATTTTGATAACCTTGTCAAAGTCAACAAAAGAGAATCTGTCAAATAAATTTCGTAGATCATGAAACCAACTAACACTTTATGCAAGCATTGTCGACAAGGAAAGCAAACAAACACCAGGTTCAAATCAAAGGAATATTCAACAACAAGACCACTAGAAATTGTGCATACTGATCTAGTTGGACCAACTACAACAAAGGGATTAAAAGGTGAGAGATACTTTATGTTATTAGTTGATGATTATACAAGAATGACTGCAGTTTTCTTTCTCAAGAACAAGTCAGAAGATTTTGCAAACTTCAATATCTACAAGGAAATGGTTGAAAATGAGATGGATTCAAGAAAAAAATGCTTGAGATTCGACAATGGAGGATAGTTCACTTCAAAGGAATTTATGGACTACTGCAGCAGTCATGGAATAAAAAGGCAATTCTCCATTGCTAGGACACCTCAACAGAATGGAGTTGTTGAAAGAAAGAATAGGACAGTGCAGGAAATGGCTCGAACAATACTAATGGATTCCAAATAAACAGATATATTTTGGACACAGGAAGTGCATACAACATTTCACATTCAAAATAGAGTAATGCTCATAAACAACACTGATAAAAATCCCTATGAGCTATGAAAAGGAAAACCAACAAATGTGAAGCACTTAAGAGTTTTGGAAGCAAATGCTACATCAAAAGAGAAGATGGCAGAATGAGAAAGTTTGATTCTCGTGTGGACAAAGGAGTACTTTTTGGTTACTCAAGTACAAGGAAAGAATACAAGTGCTACAATCTAATATTGAACAAAGTTGTGGAAAGCATCAACGTAAAAATTTATGAAACAGACAGAACATAATCAAAGGAAGAAGAAAATAAATCAATGGAACAACTTTTCAAAGAACAAGTAGAAGATGAAGTAGAAGAGGAAGATGAAGAGAATCAGACAAAAACATAAGAGAAAGTTCAACGAGTATCTCCAAATACACCTAGCAAATGAGTACAGAACAATCATCCTTCAGATAAGATTATTGGAAACAAATATGCAAGAGTTGAGACTAGAAGAACAATCCATTCACCAGAACAAACACACGTAGCACTCTTATCTACAATTGAACCAAATTGTTTTGAAGAAGCCAACAAGGATAAATTTTAGAATAAGGCCATGAATGAAGAATTGGATCAAAGAGAGAAAAATGACACTTGGGAAATGGTTCTGAGACCAAAGAATAAGAATGTGATCATCACAAAGTGGGTCTCTAGGAATAAATTAAATGAAGATGGACAGGGTACAAGGAACAAAGCTAGATTGGTATGTAAAGGATATGCACAGATTGAAGGAATCAACTTTGAAGAGACATTTTCCCTAGTTTCCAGAATGGAAGCGATTTGTTTGCTTTTATCTTATGCATGCTCCAAAAATATTAAAGTGTATCAGATGGACGTAAAATCATCTTTTCTAACTAAGGAACTTGAAGAAGTCTACATTGAAAACCAAATGGATTTCAACTATCAGAGAATGTAGATTATGTGTGTAAATTAAAGAAGGCCTTGTATGGTATGGAAAAGGCTCCTAGAGAATGGTACTCTAGGCTGGATAAGTATCTACAATAGGCAGGGTTCAGAAAAGGAATTGTAGATAACAAGCTCTACATCAAGGTAAGTCAAGGTAATATTTTATTAGTTGAAGTTTATGTTGATGATATTATTTTTGGTAGTGATGATGATAGGTTAAGCCAAAAATTTGCAAAAGATACGCAGAATGAATTTGAAATGTCGTTACTTGGAGAACTATCTTTCTTTATGGGACTTTAGATACGTCAAAGCAACCAAGGAATTTTTATTTCTCAAACCAAGTATATCAGAGAAATGCTCAAGAGGTTCATAATGGAAGATTGCAAACCAATTATCACTCCCATTCAAACCAGTTGCAAGTTGAGAACAATTGATGATTCAAATTATATAGATCAGAGGAAATACAAGTCAATGATTGGTAGCCTACTATATGTGACAACATCCATACTAGATGTAATGAAGTTAGTTGGACAGGTGGCATGATTTCAAGCAACACCAAAGGAATCACATGTATTAGCAGTAAAGATGATTTTCATATATCTCAAAGGAACAAAAGAGTTTGGATTATGGTATCCAAAAGGAAATGATCTATCACTTATTACCTACACAGACGAAGATTGGGCAGGTTGTATTGATGATCGATGAAGCACCAGTGGAGCAACGTTCTACTTAGGTGAGTGTTTGGTATCATGGCTAAGAAAGAAACAATCATCAATATCTTTATCTACAGTTGAGGCAAAGTATATTGCAACAACATCATGTTGCACACAGGTTCTTTGGATGAAACAAAATCTGACAGATATATAGTTTGAGTATGATGAACCCATTCCAATATATTGTGATAATACAAGCCCCATCAGTAACCCCATGATGCACTCCAAGATGAAGCACATTCCAATCAGGTATCACATTCTATGGGAGCAGGTTGCAGAAAAGAACATCAGAGTTGAGTATGTGGGCACAAAAGAATAAGTGATAGACATATTCACAAAACCACTTCCACAGGAAGCCTTTGAATATCTTCATCAGAGACTTGGAGTTATTTCTACTCCAAAATGAATGTTTTTTTAATTCTTATCTTATATGTCTTAGATTTACACGAGGAAGCAACATAAGAGGACAGTTCAATTTGGGGGAGCAGCCTTGGATGGAAAGATACCTTTGCCATTGATGAAAAAGGGGTAGATATTTATCAGATGCAGAGGATAGAGGATAGAGGCATGGTTCCAGGGGGAGCATGAGTGATATGATTTCAGTGTTGCATCAGAGTGTTTCCATCAATGCCAAAGGGGGAGATTGTTGATTAAGGTTGGTTGTCATTGATGTCAACCCTTGAAGAAAGCCCTGTAGCACAGAGGTTTGGGTAATGAACCCAAGTTTGTTTAATGTAAATATGACTCATTATTGTCTTGTCATGGTTGATAAGAAGTAAATATGGATGAACTCCAAAGTGGTCCCCTTATGGTGAAGGCCCTCACGGGAAGACACTTTGTGGAGTGAGAGAACCCATGCTTAGTGGTGGAATAATGAGATGAAGGACAATGAATTTTTCAATGAACCTATCCTGGATGCATAGTTCTTGTCACTCCATTTCCGGTGGTATGTGGAACGCCACATAACTACTCACACTTAGATATTTATGGCCATGTGAAGTTGGAGAATCCAGGTTTGGGTAATGAACCCAAGTTTGTTTGATGGATAACAGTATGAGTTTTGATATATTTGCAGGTAATAACATTCTATATGGATATTACATGTCATTCAATTTTTTGTGGTATGCAGAATGTCACATAAATCCTCATGGTTTGAGAGTTATGGCCTTACGAAGTTGGAGTACCCTCATATGTTGGCTTGAAGCCCCAAAAGGTCAAAGTAGTCAAAGTAGTTTAAGAGATTTTAGAAGGTAAATAATAAAGTGAAGTGATGAGTGTACTATAATTCAAAGTGAATACAAAAAAAATTATTTAAATAATAAATTTAATGGAGAAATTAGAAGTGGGTTAACCCTAAAATAAGGAAAGTGGGAAAAATGACCTAAAAGATGTTTTTAAGGAAGTTACTTGTAGAGTATAAATAAGAGACAAGGCTCTCTCATTTCAATCCCACTTGAGAATATTGAATACCTATAGGTATCTGAGGTAACCAAAAGATATCTAAGCCGAATGTATGAGGAAAGTGAAGAAAGAAGGTCAAAATTCAAGGAAGGATAAATTCTTTTGATGATGCTTTCTAAGCTATGTTTTTTTCAGGTCATCTCACCATTTTTGCAATAACGTTTTTTATAGGATGGTTCAGATCATGAAATTGCTATTCCATTAAGGAAACATATCCAAGTATCTCTGGTAAAATATTCATCTTGTGGGTTGTTTTATTTTTGGAGTTACACTCCGTGGAAAATAGGGTTTGTGGCTAGTCCTGAAACTAGTCAAAAACATGTGTTTCGGGTAAAAACATAATAACTTATTCATAACATATCCAAATTCAGTAATACAAAATGTGTTGTTTAGAGTAAATCTTTTAGTATTCTATGAAATAGTTTCAAATGAATTTAATAAGTATTCTGTGTGGGGTACGCTCTACAAGGTGTCTCTCTAGAATAAGACATAATTCAAAAAGGTGTGTCATTTCTACCATAACTCCTTTTCTGAGAGGTTCCAAGTAGTGAAACCTGGAGAAATTGTATAAAACACACTGAAGAACATTTTGTATTAGCTTCATATCTTTATTCATTACAAGTACAAAGTTATGATTATTTCAAGTCAGGGTTGTTGACTAATACAAAACTAGTCTTGTGAGACTAAAGAAATGTTTGATGAAAAAGATAGTCTATTTTTGTTAAAGTTATAGAAGGTTTGAAGGTATGTGTTCATATACACCAGGTCTATTACAAAGTTACAAATCATATTTGGATAATGAAATTGATGAGGGCTTTTGGTTGAGGTACAAGTTGGGTACATGATTGAGACAAGTAGTTGATGAGTTGGGACATACATGAGGTGTATAGTTGATGATGTTGGTACATATTGATGAGTCATAGTTGATGAGTACTTCACACATGATTGGTACATACTTTGTACATGGTTGGTTTCACTTGTTTATGGTAGAGGTTGATTACAGATTGTTTGGTACAAGTTGGTGCATGGTTGATGCACTTGTTTATGGTACAGGTTGATTACAGGTTGAATCATGGTTGATGCATGGTTAAGGTTTATTGGTAGATGTTTACAGTGGTATATCTCATAGTGATAGTGTGACAGTGGTTCCATCATTCTAATTTTACTTCAGGGCAGTTGGACTAGGCAAGGACAGGTGGTTGTAGCCGCCTTGCGGTTGTAGTCGGATAACTTAGGGGGTTGTAGCCTCCTTCTGGTTGTATCCAGAGAATTGGGGAGTTGGATCTTTCGTCAGGTTGTAGCCTGAGAAACTAAGGGGTTGGAGCCTCCTTCCAGTTGCAGCTGCATAAAAAAGGAAGTTGGTGCTTCCAATGAATGTAATTCTTCAAGAGATATAAGAAAAAGCATTTTGTGGTTTTCTCCCGATTTGGGTTTCCACGTAAAACACTGGTCTACTGTGTATGTATGTGATTGTTCATTTATTATTGCTCATTATTGGATAATAATTCTACATTTATATAACACTTGGATTATTTGGAGAAAAAGGATTATAATTATGCTATTACTGATTCACCCCCCCTCTCAGTAATCCAACATTGGATTCTTTGAAAGTTGCTTCTTTTATATCTGGATTTTCCTTTTCAGTTCTCATTTCATATGCTATGAAGATTACATGTAGTTCGTCCATGGTTATTGAGTCTAGATATGATCTTTCTTCTAGTGTTGATATCTTAGGATCAAATCTCATAGGGAGTGATTTTAGTACCTTTTCAACAATTACAGATTCTTTAATTTCTTCTCCCAATCCTATGATTGCATTTACTGTTTCATGTAATCATAATAAGTAAGATGCAATATCTTCATCTTCTTTCATCTTTAGTTGTTCGAACTGACCTCTGTAAGTTTGAAGCTTTGCTTCTTTGACTTTTGAATCTCCTTCATAAATATTTTGAAGCTTGTCCCAAATATCTTTAACAGATTTACAATGTATAAATTTTGTGTAAACTGATTCACAAAGACCATTCATAAGTGCATTCACAAATCTCTTTCATTTGTCAGTGGAACTGATGGTTCTTTGTATCCATCTACAACTGATTGCCAAATTTAAAATCCTTGTGCATGTATATATGTTTTCATCCTTCTACTCCAAAATGCATACTTTTGTCCATCAAACTATGGTATTCCATTTTTATACATGTCGTTGATCTCCATCTACCTTTCATTGGTTAAATTGTTTTCTGAAGGAATCCGCTATGATACCAATTGTTGGATTACTGAGAGGGGGGAGGGGGTGAATCAGTAATAGAGAAATTCAATATTTTTTAACCATATAATGCAAGTGTTATATCAGTGTATCATTATCATCCAATAATTGCAGAGTAAATAAACAATGAACGAATGAACAATCATACATAGTACACCAGTGTTTTTACGTGGAAACCCAAAGAGGGAGAAAACCACATATGTTTTTTCTTATATGTATTGAAGAATTACATTCATTGGAAGCACCAACTTCCTTTGTTTTCCAGTTGCAACTGGAAGGAGGCTACAACCTGAGGGAAGCTCCAACTCCCCAATTCTTTGGCTACAACCAAAAGGAGGCTACAAACCCCTAAGTTCTCTGGCTACAACCGGAAGGTGGCTACAACCACCTATCCTTTCCCCATCAAAATTCCCTGAAATATAAATCCCAAATGTAGACAAACTGTCACTGTCACTGAATCAACCACTACCATTGTCAACCTGTCATTGTCAACCAGTACCAATCAACCTACACCAAACAACCTGCACCAATAAATTGAACCAACATGTACCATGCATCAACCATGCATCAACCTTGACTCATCAAGATGTACCAACATCATCAACTATACACCTCATGTATGTTCCAACTCATCAACTATACACCTCATGTATGTGCCAACTCATCAACTACTTGTCTCAACCATGTACCCAACATGTACCTCAACCATATTTCAAAGACATACACAAATATAACCATCAAAATTTATCTAACAATTCATCACTCTATTAATAAACCAAATAACATAAACCCTTACATCAAATCATGTGCCACAACCTTACTATTATGTAACCTCAAGCTAAACCAACAACTTCAGCAACACATCACAACCAAAAGACCAATACCAATATGCCAAATACAAACTGTATCCCTCAACAAATCTGATATATGCAGCAATACTAAACATCCAATACCATCTCAAGAGACAAACACTAGCTCACAAAACATACCTCAAACAAGATGTGCCATATCTCTCATAAATGGACCCCAACCATGTTGTTGCCGCACTTTTTCTGTCGCAATTTTTCTGCCGCAATTTTTCTATCGTGATTTTCCTGTCGCACTTTTTCTTTCGTGATTTTTTTGTCGCACTTTTTCTTCCACAATTTTTCTTCTGCACTTTTTTTACCGCACTTTTCCTGCCGCACTTTTTCTACTGCACTTTTCTTGCCACACTTTTCTTTGTCAATAATACTTTCCCAAATAACCTTTCACAAAATAGATATTCAATGATATTCAACATATTCAAGTGTGATTAAATGAGAGAGCCTTGCCTCTTATTTATACTTTCATGTAGCATCCCACTTTCCTTATTTTAGGGAGTTCTCCATTAACTTTATTATTTAAATAATTTCTTTTGCAAACACTTTGACTACTTTGACCTTTTGGGGCTTCTATATGACTCATGAGGGTTCTCCAACTTCACATGGCCATAACTCTGTAACCGTGAGGAGTTATGTGATGTTCCACATACCATCGGAAATGACATGACATGTACTATCCATCTAGAATAGTCTTACCTGCAAATATATCAAAAATCATACCATTATCAATCAAACAAACATGGGTCCATTACCCAAACCTTTGTGCTATTTGAATTCTCTACCATAATTTCTTCAAGGGTTGACATCAATGAAAACCAACCCAATTAATCAACACCTTCTTCATCCAACTCAAGGAGACAAGTTTGAGTATGTTAATTAGTTCCAATCACTTTCTTTAAGCACGAGACATGAAAAACAACATGGAGCTTAGAATGACTAGGAATAACTAACTGGTAGGCCATAGGGCCAACACGCTTGAGAATTGTATAAGGACCATAAAATTTTGGGGTGGATTTCTGACAATGTTCAGTTTTGAGTGAATCTTCTTATAAGGTTGAAAATGAAGAAATACCTAGTCCTCTTCATTGAATTGATGTTTTGAACGACCCTGATCTACTTGTTGCTTCATCTGATTCTAATCCATAACCAGATTTTCTTTAAGGGTATAAAGAATTATTTTTTGGACTATAATATTGTTGTCAACTTGATGAACCTTGGAGACACCTAACATCTATGATAGAACCAATGGTGGATTTTTCCAGGTGGATTAGCAGTAGTATGGTAAGATATGTTGTACCACCATTCATCTAGGGGTAACCATCGAGCCCACTAATTTTTTTTTTCGGATGAAAAACAACTCAAATATGTTTCCAAACACTTAATGACAACTTCAATTTATCCATTTTTCTATGGATGATAGGAAGAAATAAATGTGATTTGGTTCCTTGGATTCTGAACACTTCTTGCCAAAAATTGCTGGTGAAATTTGGATCTCAGTTAGAGACAATAGAATGAGGCATGCCATGGAGTTTGAATATATTATCCATAAAAATTTGAGCCAATTTGGATGCAGTGAAATGTCTTGAAGAGAAAAAAAAATGACCATATTTGGAAACACGATATACTACAACCATGATAAATGAATTATTGCCTTATTTGGGTAATTCAACATTGAAATCCATACAAATATCCATCCAAATAGCAGGGTGAATCGAGAGCATTTGGAGTGTGCCTGGAGCTTTGAAAGTTTATCCATTATTGCATTGATAGGTATCACATTTAACCACAAATGTGTGAATGTCCCATTTTGTATCATCCCACAAATAAAATAAAATAATAATAAAATAAAATAAAATGCTTGACCCATTCATAAACTTTGGTGAACCCTAAATGCTTAGCTTTGAGTGAAGCATGAAATTCAAAAAACATCGTGGATTTAAGGTTTGATTGTTTTCTTACATACATATGACCTTTATAGAGAATCTCTTCACTTTTCCATTAGTACACTAGAGAATATTGAGGATCCTATTCCAATTTTTGGATCATACCAGAAATTTTGGGGTCTTGCAACCATTTCTTGCGAACAACTTGAAGCTAGTGTTCTACAATGAATGAGAGGGAAAAAAGGGACCCTCCTTTTTCATATTTCCTTGAAAGAGAATAAAAACCACATTTTATTTTCCCTTATTCTATATGATATCATAATCATAGACAAATGTATTGGTCACCCATTTTTGTTTCTCTTGGGAGGAAATTCTTTTCTCTAGAAAATACTTGATGCAACAATGATCAGTTTTAATTTGGAATCATTTCCCCAAGAGATAAGGATGTCAGAGATCCACTACATTTATAATAACCAACATTTCCTTTACATAGGTTGATTATCCCAAATGGTTCTCTAATATTTGTTTTCTAGTGAAATACAAAGGTCAACCATTTTGCATAGGACTTCCCCAATGCCTTTTCTTGATGCATCACATTCTAGGAAAAAAGTCTTGGCAAAGTCGGGTAGTGCTAGGACATTAGTAGTTCACATATCCTCTTTCAAGGATTGGTAGGAATTTTAAGTTGTTGGAGTCCAACTAAAAGCATTCTTTTTAAGGAGACCAGTGAGAAGAGTTGCATTTTTTCCATAATTCTGAACAAAAATGCAATGATAACCTATTAAACTCAATAACCCATGCAATATTCTAAGAGTTTTAGGGTGAGGCCAATCCTTCATAGCTTTAATATTTTTAGGATCCACAAATACACCATCCATGCTAAAAATATGACCCAGATACTCAACTTCAAAGAATCCAAAAGAACATTTAGATTGGTTGAGAAAATGTTTGTTCTTAGACAATAGATTGAGAAATTGATCCACATGGGCGATATGGGATTGACAAGTTTTACTATAGATGAGGATATCATCAAAGTAAACTAAGAAAAAGTGATGGAGGAAAGGAAAAATACATGATTCATGAGACTTTGAAAAGTGGAGGGGGAATTACATAGGACAAAGGGAATGACCAAGAACTCATAGCGACCCTCATGATTTCTAAAAGTAGTATTGGGGATGTCTGTTGGCACAAAATAGAAACCATGGTTATAAACAATTACCAACAAAAATATCTTGTTGTAGTCTAGAAACACTAGCATTTTTAACCTTTCATAAGGGAACGAGGTCTCACCCGAAGTGTAGCCAAAAATTTTATGATTAAGGGAGTTATATGGTTCATACGTCACCAAATATATTTCTACAATAGTTAGATCCATAGTTTAACCATTGAAAATAAGTTGCAACATTATTTAGATAATAACTGGAAAAGAATAATCAAATGCACGCTGGAAATATAGATCTAGTCATATAAAAAACAAACACAATAAAATTTTGAGGCCCCAAATCACATCATTTCATTAACTGCAATAGTACAAAAAATATTCATACAATTTGGATATAACAGATTACTTCTCAAAATACATAGACCTTCAGTACATTATCTTGACCAACGAGATCCAAATCTTACACCTTAGGATGATACCCTTGCCAGACTCATTACAGACTTAGGATGCAATATAGGCTTAACAATGACAATAACAACAATAAAAACCCTTAGTAATAGTCAGAACCACCAACCCAAACCAAAACAATAACATCAATAGATACAACAACAACAATAAAAATAATAAGGGAAACCCTTTCCCTCTATATTTCCCTTTTATTTATACTTGTGTTCCCTTGACAAAGTCAATTGAATAAATCAAAACCTCTTTTGTCCACCCCTGGTATTTCTTTTTTCTTACCCTAGTATTTTCATCTTTCATGGATTTATGAGCTTCCAATTGTCACATGGATTATTCGACTTTTTCCGCCACTTATTTATCCTTAACGCTTTATCAAAAATGAAGGCCCAACATGCCTCGACCACAAATGTTGAATCACCTTGAGTCAACCTTCAAATTCCTGATCAGATCCCTCTTCAAATGAAGGGCCCAACAATGTCTTCCTTTTTCATGCATATTTGGTCGTATCCAGAATGAATATCAAGTTTTGTAAAGTATTGTACACCACTCAATTAATCCAAAAGGTTATCAATGACAGGAATGGGAAATTTTTCTTTTATTGTGATTTTGTTCAGAGAATGAAAATCATGACACATATGCCAAGTTCTTTTTCTCTTGAGTACCATGACTACTGGAGAAGAATAGAGGCTAGTACTAAGATGGATAACACTTACTTCTTGAAATGTTTGAACAATGTTCTCAATTATATTTTTCTTGACAAAGGGATGATGATAAGGGTGTAAATTGGCAGGAATAATATCAAGTACTAAAGGAATGGAATGATCATGGGAACCATGGGAAGAGGTAATTCCATGGGTAATGTTAAATATAGATTGGTGTTAGAATAGTATAGAGTGGAAGTCAGGGTGAAAAGAGGGTGTCTCAACAACGTGAATGGAATGAAATTGGGAAATAATTCTAGAGTGGCTTGTTTTAGTATCTTTTCCATTCGGTGGGAACTGATGATCAAAGGTGAATTTCATGTGATGCCTTGGAATTTATACTATTTTCCCTCCTGTTAGAATTGCATGGTTAGGTCCATAAATTCCGTGAGGATGGGGTCGAGAGTGCATAACTATTAAACACAAAGAACAATGTCACAACCACCCATGTCTATAGAAAACATATGATATTTTAGGTGGTACTAATCAATTTGTAAGTGAACATTTTCACAATTCCCACCACATTTCAGGGAACCACCAATGGCAAGTACGATTTGAAAAATTTTAACTGCACGTATATAACAATTGATTTTATCGGTAATGTGATGATGAATAAAATTATGGGTGCTTCCATTGCCAACAAGGATTATGACCTTCATGTGCTTAATGTAGCCAATGATCTTGATGGTTTGGGGAGAAGAGAACTTCATGAGGGAATGCAGTGAAATCAATGGTTCAACTTCTGGTAGATTAGAGGGTGGAGTAGGGTTATCTGTTGGGGGTAGTTCTTCCATCAGGGAAACTTCGACCTTCTCATCAACAACATTATCATAAATGGCCATAGAAAGCTTATGTTTCTTATACTTTTGCCCCATAAAATATTTTTCATCACAATTATAGGAAAGGCCCTTGAGTTGGCTTTCAACCATTTCTACCCGAGTTGATTATGGATCTTCAGAGGGGTGGCATGAGGGGTAGAAGTGGTAGGTCGAGGGTGAGTAAGAAGAGAGGGTTTTCAGTTATGGGAATTTTTCTTTTTTTATTATTCCCTGGAATGTTCAATAGCTTCCAACCATATCTAGGGGTTATCCATGAGGACTTGGGCTCAAATTTCCCCCTTTAGGCCACTGATAAATCATTCACTAAAGAAGGAATCAAACATGCCCTCTGTTCTGAAATCCAATTTCTCAAATGCAGTGATAAAGTATTCCATGATACCTGATTTTTTCAACTTGGTTAAACTTCCCAGGTAGTGTTTATCAGTGTCAAAGCACACATAAATTTCAACCACAAACTGTGTCCAAGAAACATATCCTTGGTATGATTTTTTACACCATTGACACCATTGCCAATATTAAGTATCTAGATAGAGGACACTATAATGAAGTTTGTCCAAGTCATTAGTGATGCCATGCAAGGAGAAGTAAATTTCCATTTGAGTGATCCATCTATTGGGATCCAAGCCATCAATATCATGGAATATGCAGATCACAATGAAGGGGGTTGGACTGAAAAGTATAGGAATTGGAGGAAGCAACACCTTCTAGGTTAAAAGGTTGTTTATATAAGGTAAGAACTTCGATAATATTCAATTTTACTAGGATCTTGGTAACAAAGGATTCAAGTTGGTTGTCGAGGTGGTAAGTGATGTCCTTCTCCATGTCTTCCATTTTGGCGTCTTTAGTGAAATTTAGGCGGGTTTCAAGGTCTTGGTTGCGGATGCATGCCATGGTGAAAGGGAAACACAGGAATGGGGTGGGAGGGTGTGCATAGAAATGGGTTACAAGTGAAGGGTACCACTATAATCAATGCAAAGAGAGGAATTCAACTAAATAGGTGGGAAATAAGGGTGTCATAAAGGGTGGGTGGGTCCACTAAAAGAAAAATATGACAAGTGATCGATATCACTGCGATCAAGGAGAAAAGGGGAATCCAAGGAGATAGGTCCCAAATAACAGTGTCGAGAAGGGATTTGGGTCCATAGAAAAAAAAAGGCTTAAAACGATAGGTACCACGACAAATAGGGAGAAGAGAGGAATCCAAGGGAATATGTCCTTAATAAGGGTGTTGGTGGGACCACTATACTATTTTTTTTAATAACTTTTGTAGAGTTATAATACTCCTGCCTAAAAAATAATGTAGTGATGATTTTCCCAAATTGTTAACAAGAAAAAAATATGTAGGAATTGTTGATATTATGGTAGCTGCAGGAGGTATTTACCTCCATGTGTAAACCTGATGAGAATAGAATATTCTGAAAAGAAAGAAGAAACCCTAATTACTTGGATAATAACCCTAGAAGGTAAGTTGTGTCAAGAGGATAAATTGTATTAGGTTATTAGCCTCCAAGAGAAGAAGTCAACTAAAGGAAATATTATATACTAAGTAAATAGGCACCCAGAATTAGAATTTGATCGAGGAAGTTTGTCAGTTTTAGTATAAATACAAGAGGCTAGTCTTCATTCTAGCAGGAATTCTCAGAACTCCAGAAGCAACACTTGTGCACATTGTAGTTGGCCAGTTTGTGCGAAAGTTTGGAGGAGAGTTTTTGTTGCAGCTGCTACAGCTAGCAAATTTCAGTTTTGTCCTAGATTGTCTCTTGGTTATGGTTTGGACTCTCTGATCAGCTCTTGTTACTTTTATTTGGTGTGTTATCCTTGGAGAGAGGTGCGCTATCTTGTTTGGCTATCTAGCCTAGGGTTTACTGCCAGAATGATTCTCTATCAAGGTTGAGGTTCTCGGGGGTGGCTTCGGCCTATGGTTGGATGACAATAGTGATATTGTCTATGGTTAAATGAACACATCCATCATATTATAACAGGTTATGGGACCACACCTCCTTCATTCAGTCCAACCACTAGAAGGGAGCATAGTCATAAGAATACTAAGTTCGTTGAAGAACTGTCGCTAGGGTTTCTAGCAGGAGTAGTTACTAAAGCACTGTCGCTAGGGTTACTAGCAGGTGTAGTTTCATAAATCATAACCCTCTCATTTTGTCACCTTAAGTGAAGGGATTAACATAATTTCTTGATAGAATAGTGCACCCTATCCTAGCGCATATCCTGGTACTCTCAGCAAGCCAAGACATCAAGTTTGAGTTTTTGGTCAAATCTAGGGTTGACCAAGTCAAAGTAACCATGACTTACTCTATGAAGTAAGAAAAAAAGTTAGATGGTGTTTCTAACTTTAGAGCATGGAAGACAAGGATTGACCTCGTCCTTGCCAAGAATAAAGTGTTGTATATCATGAAAGTAAATATTGTGGAACCAGAGTTTGAAGAAGAAAAAGAGAAGGAACCACAAAACGTTGCAGTTATGGAGAAGTTCAGAGACAATGACATCAATTCCATGAGTATCATAGTGGAATCTATAAAAGACCACTTGATACCCTACATCTCCCATCTTGACACATCTAAGAAGATGTATGATGCCCTAACAAACCTCTTCTCAGTCAGAAACATTGGACAAGTAATGAGTTTGAAGAATGAGCTCCGTGACATGAATATGGATGATGATGATAGCATAGCATCATGCTTTGTGAGAATCTCTCAGTTAAGAGATCAACTAAAAGATGTTGAAGAGATCATTTCAGAAAATGAATTGGTAAACATAGTACTCAATGGTCTTCCCAAAACATGGGATGCATTTTCCGCAAGCATGAACACAAGGAAGGAGTATCCTATAGTTGAAGAAATTTGGACTTGTTGTGCAAAAGAAGAATCAAGAGTCATTGCAAAAGAGAAACCCAAAAATTAGTACGATGATCAAGACTTTACAATAAGGTTCAAGGATTTCATAAATAAAAAGAAGTTTGGCTCCAGGAAGAAACCAAATCAAGAAAAAGATATGTCAAGAATACAATGCTTCAATTGTCGAAAGTATGGTCACTACAATAATAATTGTCATGAGTTAAACAAAAGGAAGGAAACACATGAGGCATTAGTTTCCGAAGAAAGGGAACCCTAAAAAAAATCCAAGCAAGACAAAACATACTTCTTCTTCTAAGACAAGGTAATAATACTCTTCATAGTTCTTGTACATACCATGTTTTGCATATCTATTTCCTAGAAAATAATATGTTCAAAGACAAACTATACGTATGGAAGAACAAAAAGATAAGGATTTCTATCACATTTACTACAAGTTAGGCAATACACATGAAAGGATGAAGTACATCACCAAACCCTGGTAACAATTTATGTGGAATATATTACATAAGTAACAGCTACAAGATAAGCCAAAATTAGAATCAATCTTGAAGAAACCTACAAGAAGTAAAGATAGAAAGAAGTCAACAATCAAGAAGAAATTAGAAAAAGATTTGTGACAATTTGTAGAAGGCAATAAGGATGTAGACGAAAGCGTGGACTCTCCTAGATGGAGAGATCCAATTATATATTTCCAAAAGAAGAGTGTGCATTCATGCATGAAGCAAGGATTAGGAGGGAGATAATCCTAAATTATATGATTCATTGAATACGATGAAGTATCTATCCATGAAAGAAACCATGAAAAAAAAGAACATGTTCAATGTGACCATAGAAGAATTCTTCTTCAAAAAGAAGCCTTAAAGTATCCCTGGTTGTCTATCCACATCCATGAAAGGAAAAATTTGGAATCTTCAGGGCATGGAATCTATAGAACACTCCATGGACCTAAGAGCTAAAGAAAAACATAAGGAAGAACATGAAGATTCCAAAAGAGAAAGAAAAGACAGAACAACCAGTCATTGTATCGAGAATTACAAGACTATCAGCTTGAACTAAACTCACTAAAAGAAAATCAAGCAGAGGAAATGAAATATGTGATGAAGAACAATGTATGGAAGACTTATGAATGTAAGAATTGTGAGATCTAGAACTGGAGGTTTCTCCCAGATGGAGCAAGAAGACTATGATGATTGCTTATTCTAGTAAACCAGACATACCTCTACATGAGCCATTATATCGTCTTCAATATCCAAATTTGGACCTCTACATGAGCCATTATATCGTCTGCAATGAGTGCAAAGAATGTTCTCCAGAATAATTGAACAAAGAAAATATATAGAACAACCTCAAGGATTTGAGGTATACTGGGAATAGACTCTTGTATTCAGATGGAAGAAGGTTTTGTAAGGATTCAAACAACTTGGTGCGGAGCCTCCAATGCACAACAAAAGCGTGGGAAAAACCTTCTATAACAAAGATATTGTATCAGAATGGTTACTCAAAACTCAAGGATGATGGATTTACAATCCATGACAAAGCTCTCATGATGACAAAAGAAGTACCACTTTGATATGTTCCAAGTTTGATCCTTGCCACAATGTTATGAGCTAGCAGGAAACAAAGAGTTGAATTCAAATATGATGATCAGAGATATATGAAGCCTTCAGAAAACTAGTGTTCTAGAAAGACCAAAGTACATTGAGATCAAGCATTACATTATCTGTGATGAAGTCTAGAAAGGAGAAGTGGTTCTCCAATATATATCTTTACATATGAGAAGATAATCAGACATTTTGGTAAAGCCTTTGTTCAAGATGAAAGATTTTGTGTACTCAAGCTTGAGCTCGTGGAGATGACTTCCTTATTGAAAAAGGAAGATATGACTCCCAGGTTGGGAGGGAGAACTGATGTGTTATTGATTTATGTATAGTCAATTTTTAGTTCGAAAAATGGTCTAGGATGAGCAGTACCTTTCCGGTTCAGAAAGTGGTTTGAGATTTTTTACGGACAGGCATTTTCCAGTTCGGAATATGGTCCAGATCAAATGGTCATTTTCATAATGAAAATAGTTCGATGGATTTATGATGTGCCATGGACAACGATTCCCCTTGTGGTTAACATAGGGAATGGTCTAGGACAATCTCTCTTCTTGACGGTCACTCTCAATAGTGGTCAAGAAGACTGGTCCACCTCGCTGGATAGTCATTCTTTCAAAGCTCAGAGTTGTGAGCAGTTTCGAAGAATGGTCGATTTTGGAGGTTGGTGAAGGATAGTCATTTCCTTGGGAAATGGTCTGAACAATCATTCCCTAGGGAAGATTCATTCTCTCCAGGTTGCACTTCTTTTAGTGCCGGAGGAATGGCCCAGATAGGCGAATGGTCCAGGTTTAGTAATCAGGGAAAGACATTCCATAGGGAAGATTCATTTTCTCCAGGTTGCATTTTGTTTAGTGCCGGAGGAATGGCCTATATAGGTGAAAGGTCCAAGCTCAGAAATTAGGACAATTATTCTTCCTTGCTTGAGAAGAATAATACAGATAACTCATCGTTGATGTTTTACTTTCTTAGGGTAGATTCTCTTCCAGATCTCACAAATGTGATTAGAAGAATGGTCGATATGATTCAGTTTATATATCATAACAGTGTTTTATGTGCAAGTTAATGATATGATTGTTATGGAGACTATATGTCTCTAGACAGTAGATGTATACTACTATAGTGGATGCGTTCCACTGATTGTGACTATATGTTACTGATCAAGTATATGTGTGCTACTTGGTGTAGAAATGTACCACTAGATTGTAGTTGTGTGCTACTATGGATATACACAGTTGTGTTCTATGAATGACATTGTTCTGATCACCTTGAAGACTATCAATAGTGTTGGAAATGATTATCAACTAGATGGATGATCAATGGACAGAGATTTCCCAAATGAAAAATGGTTCAGAAGATTTATTCTTCTAAGACATATGTCTGGATTAGAAGAATAGATCTTGTGTCACTCTGTGGAGTGAGTGACTTATCCAACATCATGTTTGATTACTCAGATGGAGTATGGTTTCGAGAGATGATGTAGTTGGTAACACTGATAGTGATGATAGTGCTCATGATATAGTCATGAGATAGTCTATATGACTATGTTTATGCTACCGGGTAAATGGTATATTTGTGCTCAAGACCATTACTTTCAAATACCTCTCTATCTAGGAGGGAGTGTTGATATTATGGTAGATGTGGGAGGTATTTACCTCCACGTGTAAACCTGATGAGAATAGAATATTATGGAAAGCATGAAGAAACCCTAATTAGTTGTCTAATAACCCTAGAAGACAAGTCGGCTCAAGAGGATAACTTGTATTAGGTTATTAGACTCCAAGAGAAGAAGTCGGCTAAAGGAAATATTATATACTAAGTAAATAGGCACCCAGAATGAGAAGTGAGCCCACGCAGTTTGCCAGTTTTAGTATAAATATAGGAGGCTAGTCTTCATTATGGAAGGAATTCTTAGAACTGCAGAAGCAACACTTGTGCGCACTGCAGTTGGCTAGTTTGTGCACAAGTTTGGAGGAGAGTTGTTGTTGCAGTTGTTGTAGCTAGCATATTTATGTTTTGGCCTGAACTCTCTCTTGTATATGGTTTATACTCTCTGATTGTCTCTTGTTACTCCTATTTGGTGTGTTATCCTTGGAGAGAGGTGCACTATCTTGTTTGGCTATCTAGCCTAGGGTTTGCTTCCGGAATGATTCTCTGTCAAAGTTAAGGTGCTCGGGGGTGGCTTCATCCTATGGTTGGGTGAAAATAGTGATATTGTCTATGGTTAAACGACCACATCCATCATATTCTAACAGGAATGTCGCAACCAAAATGCAGGAGGTAGGGTTGCATGGAAATATATCTCTTACATTCCTTTCCCAAGGGATAGGGATTTTAAGGTTCCTAAGACAAGGGTCGAATAGTAGTACTCGACCCAATGTCTTTGGGATCCAACTAAGGAGGCTTGATCGCACCCTTATCTGTACTACCCGATTACCCAGGTACTAGAGAGTATCTTCTTGAGTGTTGTTCTCGGTGTCACTATAGTAGTGAGGCATCCAAACGAATGATCTAGAGATGGTTTCAGGAGATCTAGGGTACTCTTGATATAGTTGATGATATGTGGGAGTGATGGACATGTATTTCTTCTTTCTGATGTCTTACTACTCAAAGGGGTACCAACAAGGGTTACAGAGGTTTCCAACAAGGTGAAATGTTTGTTTCGAGTAATTATGTGAAACCATCTGTATTTCCTGCATATAGTCTTCCCTAGCCATAGTTTTACCCACAAAACGACAGATCTCTATGCTTTAAAGATACCGACAATACATGTCTCTACCCTTAAAAACAATTTCCAATGTTTTTCATAGAGGAAAGAGCTCTGATACCACTTGTAAGGTACGAGATATATTATAATAAGAAAAAATAGAAATATAGAAATATTGCAGCAAATACTAGCAAAACAACAAAATAATGAGAATAATAACACCAACAATAATACCTTTATTGAATAAAGGAAATGTTCACTTGCCTCTTCGAGGGGGAAACCTCCAACAAATCATAGATATATTACAATAATTATCAAGACACGAATTTCTCATGGCTTCTACTCCTATTTATACTAATTATATCTTCTAAAGAACATTCTAGAGGAAGATATTTCTAGAAGAGGAATCTTCTATTAAGTATTCTTACATTATACTTGTTCACATTATTCAATAGGCTTTATAAACTAATGTTGTCCTTTATTACATACAAAATATATTATTCTACCAACATGAGGGGTTCGGGAGGTTAGGTCCTTAACACCTTTACCAAATACCTCAACCAATTCAGAAGACTATAAAAGTACGCCCCATGTTGGAGAGAGGGGATAAGAAGAGATACCATATTGGCACCCTCATACTGGAGCAGTCTTAGGTGATTGTAATTTTGAGTTTTCATGACGTTCTTGTCCCATAAAACCCTTGTTTTTTGAGTTGTGGATTCTTCGCCAATCTTTAAAGTTTAAAACTTCCTATTTTTCCTCAATCTTCTGCTTGTAGAGGAGTTAAAGTCCATAATTTTTCTTAAGTGGATCAATATAACCTCGACAATGGTTACGAATGGTGCCAACAATAAAAATACTTTATTGGGGCCAAACAACATCCTATGATAAGTGAAAGTACCCCAAAATAATACAAAAGAAGTCTTATGGTGATCTTACTCACTAATTTGGATTTGACATCCTATGATAAGTGAAAGTACCCCCAAAAAAAAATACAAAATAAATCTTATGATGATCTTACTGACTAATTTGGATTTGATTGTAACTAGAAAATCCATCAATGATGGAGAATATTTCATTCCCAACACACTCATATGTGATCTAATCCATAAAGGGTGTATGCTAATTATCTTTTAAAAATGCCTTATTTAGATCACGAAAGTTAGTACATACTATGATGGCCCCTTACTTCTTATCAATTGAAAGTAGGTTTGACACTCATTCTATCACGGGTATAGGATATATGAATCCAATGTTCACTAAATTCTTTACATCAACCCCATTGGATTCCACCTAATGAGGATGAACAAGTCATCGAATTTGTAAAATGGGTCTCATATTATCATGTCTTTACCTCATGTTTGACTATACTTGGGTCGATGTGTGGTACTTCATAAGAACAAGAAAAATTATTGCAAAATTCCTTAAACATGGCTATATAGGTTGTTATTTTTTAGAGAACAATCAACTTTCATAAGAACACGAGATTTAGAGGAAATTCCAATTGATGTAGTATCTAAAATATTCTTCATATGGCCCTTTTCAAATACATCCTATGTTGGGATAAGGATTTTATATCAATTAACCTCTACAAGTGCAAGTAAACTTTTTTTCTCAAACCTCTAAATAATATAGCTCTAAAAGAAAATATGATCTATGGTGCATGTCATCCCATGGTCATCCTTGATTTCAAACAATAACATACCAAAGCCTATATATAGAATCTAACTCCAATGTTGAAACCCCGGTGTGAGTCTTGTTGAGGGCTCACAAGCTCCCTTAAATATTGAGAACAATTAAGAAGATTCCATTAAATATTTGAAAAACATCACATTTGTGTGACTTTGATTGTCTTGATTGTCTAGTTTTTTTCACTTCTTTGCATCAATTCTTTTGGGTTTTCTTCATAAAATGATGTGCAGGTGATTTAATGAGAAAATCATTTGAGCTTATTAAGAGTTGAAGCATCAATTCTTTTTGGTTTTCTTCGTAAAATGATGTGTAGCAAATGATGTAATGAGAAAATCATTTGAGCTTATTAAGAGTTGTACTTTGGACTTCACATATCATATTAGAAGAAAATTTTTATAATTATCTGATATTTGCATTCATTTAACACGTAAGTAATAATGGTAGTTTTTTAATTTCTTATGATGGTTATAGCTCCACTTCTCCTTTATCAAATTGAAATTTTTGAGTGATCATGAAATGCATGTATCCTTCATAGATTTTTTAATTTCATATGATGGTGATAGCTACACTTCTCCTTTATCAAATTGAAATTTTTCACTGATCATGAAATGGATGTATCCTTCATAATCTTCAAACTTGTGGACTTTGGCTTTACCTATGGCTTAAGTGTTCTCATTTTGTATTGAAACTTTTAGTGATTATGGAAGGTTGTATCCATTGTAACATTATTACTTTTGACTGATTGCACTAATTGACAGGTTGAACGTAACTTGGCCAAAGACTATGCAATATGTTGATTTCTTATTTAAATATTCCATGTGTATGGGGTGTGCACCAGTCTACCGGTTCACTGAATCTTGGAATCACCACGACCATCATGTTACCGTGTCAAGCAAATAACTATGAAATATGAATAAATCCAATTGGCTCCAGCTTGTCGCAATCTGTATATGGAAGTGGATACGAATCATAAAATTAGGGTTTGCTCACACAGTGGAAGGTTCCAACTTGAGTTAATTTACACATAAATGATAATATCAGTCTAAAGAAGGCAGTGTCACGCCATCGAGCCACCAGTACACAAAATAAATATTTGATTTAGGGAGCATCACACAGGTAATATCCCAGCCCAAGATTGTTGAAGAAGGCCACGATTGCAGTCATCAAAAGACACAATGGAAATATCCCTTGAAATCAGCTC
Organism: Picea engelmannii; assembly: GCA_009831015.1. Classification (NCBI taxonomy): domain Eukaryota; kingdom Viridiplantae; phylum Streptophyta; class Pinopsida; order Pinales; family Pinaceae; genus Picea; species Picea engelmannii. Next base: position 891,747 of record ML780390.1, read on the forward strand.
GAAAAGATACCATCAGGTTACAAACAATCTCAACACGATTGCAAAAATCCATCTCAGATTTGAAGTCATACCGGATCATTATTCTACATGGAGGTCAGCACTCAGCATGGAAATGATAAGGATACAACCCAAGAACCATTGCAGTAAAACTCCAGCACAATAAGTAAATAATAAATCAAAGCATGAATTTAGGGTTTTGCTGGTTCAATGAACAATGTAAAATTATGAGTCCACCAGAAGGCAGAAAAAAAAAGGAAGTCATCAATCGTTTCCACTTATCACGGTTCAGATTCGATATACCAGGTTTGGTTGCCACAAATATTTGATTAAGTCGACCAGTGTAAGGTAGTCCATCTCCTAGAATGCGTTTCAGTTTGAGATGCTTTAGGAAGATCGCATAAGAAGCTATCAGATCAGTTCAGCTGATGAACAACAAGTAAAAGAGGTTACCAGGTCACTGGGCCAACAATTAATCACGTTAATTATGCCTAAAGGCGTATACCTATTGACAATGGGCACAATTATCAAAATCAAAGGGTCAGATTTATTGTTCATAACTTTCTTGCATTTATCAAGACATCCCTTAACATGTTTACTTTTTAACATTTATCTAATCACATTAAAAAATTACTATAAGGATATGTAATTGCCATTAACCATTAAATAGGATTAAACTGTGCAGCAAAACGTTTCATATTACCACAGACTGATTACAAATATTTAGCGGACCTTTCGGCGCAGCTAGTTAGCGGCTGTGCTAGTTTATATTTATCATTGTCTATTATTGAAGCACAGTTTTTTATCTCTGACTCTTGAAGAAGTGAAAGTATTGTAATTAGTAGTAGTTAAAATTTTTTATTTTTTGAAGTTTTTTTGCAATTTTTTTCGTTTGATTTTCTCTAAATCTGATGATGAATGGTTGGATTTGCAGATTTGAATGATTAAGTTTGTATAATCTTAGTCTTCTAGTGGTTTTTCATCAAACTGAATCTATTTAAGCATTCAGAAATGCAATTTAAACAACAGAAAATAGTGATTTTGTCCAAATTTACATGGCCGGATTCCTACCAAAAAAACCAAAAAATAAAACATTTAACTAACACCAATTAATTATACAATCAAATCACTGATAAATAAAGAAAACTCTAGAGCAATCTTCCCTCCCAAATGTCTTTATTCCTACAAATAAATTTCCGACTCTCTTTCATGTTGTGGCAATATCAGCCAGACGCTACCAGTATTCCGTAGCTCGTTAATCTGCCATTAAATCAGTATCTCTTTCATGTTGTGGCAATATCAGCCAGACGCTACCAGTATTCCGTAGCTCGTTAATCTGCCATTAAATCAGTACATATTATGTATAGGCTATCAGTGTATACATTCCATGCCCATCCCTCATGGTAACATGGTAAATCCGGCAGACTTTTAGACGACGACTCCCGAATTTTAAATCGGGCGAGTATGTTGTCCCATCCACCCGACGTTGTTGTCCTTTAAACGTTGTCCCACATCCAGACGATCGACTGAAATTTGAATTTGAAATTTAGATGGGCGCGCTTCATTTGAATGGCAAACCCAATATGTTAGAATGCTTGATGAATGGTTGCAGAATATGATTTTGGAACTAGAAATAACCAGAGTCATGGAAAGTGCTATGTCCCTGTAATGGTATAGCGGAAAGAGCTAAAGGAGCCAGAAAGTTATTTTTCGAAGTATCCATAGATAGTAATCTATATCAGTTAAGTCTATATAGTTGAATTGTCTGATGTGCCTGGGCTTCGAAAAGAGTGTGGATTGAGGCGAAGAAGTTTAAAGTTGCAAATCATATGAAGACTTTATTTGGAAAATATGGTTAAAGATGATCGATGTTAAAACAAAATTGCTAGATCGCTGCAGAGTTATCGTAGCTATTTTTTCATATATGGTTTTATGATAAAATAAAATCTATATCATAGATATTAAAAAAAAAAAATTGTAAAATAGCTTTACATTTAATGTAATTATGATAACATAAAATTTAATAATAAAATAATATGAATATGAATAGTACAATGTTGATGTGAAATCACTTAAGATTATTCAATTAAAATTAATTAAGGGTATTTATATTTACAAAGTGAATAAAATTAATTAAGGGTATTTGTAATAATAAAATAATATGAATATGAATAGTACAATGTTGATGTGAAATCACTTAAGATTATTCAATTAAAATTAATTAAGGGTATTTATATTTACAAAGTGAATAAAATTAATTAAGGGTATTTGTAAATATATTAGTAAATAAAAAATACCCTTTGTAAATATTATTCACTTTGTAACTATTTGAATAAAAAATGTTTATATGTATTAGTAAGAGTTGTAAGATAATGAATCTTCACTAAAACATTCAATCTTTATATGATTATATGCTTCATATTTACTAAGACAATGAATCTTGTCAAAATCTGACCTAAATTAATGAAAGATTGGAGTGGAATTCTATTGTATTCTTTTTACAATTCAACATTTTACATTATAATTGTGAATTTAAAATATAATTTGTTTAACAAAATATCATTAGTATCTTATTTTCCTAATTACTTTTTGTTTTTAAATATGATATACTTTGGATCAATTTTCAGAATACCTAATAAAAAAATATGTAATTTTTTCTTGTTAATAACTTTAAAATAAATATAAATATGTAGTTTATTTATTTTTGAGCTTTTAATATATATTTTTGTGATTCATTGTACACAAATATTGAAAACCTAATTTGAAAAGTGAACATAGAAAAAAGATGTAATAT
>ML780390.1:894637-910413 GCA_009831015.1 Picea engelmannii
CCTTCTATGCCAAATCTCATTAGGGTTGACTTCATCATGTACTAGGGCTTCTTCATTTTGTTCTAGTAGTCTATATAGATTCCCTTCACGTCTTCCAATAACCCTAGCATCTTCTATGCTGGAATCTTTATGCCATGATAACAAATTTTCATCTATGAAGGCTATTCTATTTCCTTTGTATTCTAAACATGATATTGATACAAGATTCTTTTCTAAACCAGGTACATATAGAACATTGCTTAAGTGAACATGATTACCTGATTCTAGTTTGATGGAGGCTTGTCCAAATCCTTCGACAGGGTAGGTGCTTTTGTCTCCAAGCTCCACCTTGTACGATGTCTTTATCTCATTTAGATCTGAGAGTCTTGCTTGATCTACCATCATGTGCCTAGAAGCTCCACTGTCGATTATCCACATATCGTCTTCAATTGTCCTGGTAAGTGCTGAGTAATATAAGAGACTGATTGTTTTGTGCCTGTCTTCGGTTGACTGATAACTGGTCATGCCTTTATCCAAAACTTCAACTGCATCTTTTCTCTCTTCTGAGAAAGTCAATAGGTGCGCTGAGTTAGGGCGCATCTAGATATCTTCTCCTTGAGCAAGATTCTTCATCACAAGGTGTTGGATCTGAGAATTAGGGTTTCTACAACTGCAACTGCTAGTAACCCTAGCTATAGTTCTTTGGAAGTTCCTCTTGCTAGTAACCCTAGTGGAAGTTCCTCAATGAGCTCAATACCTAGTGGTTATGTTTCCTTCCAACATTTTAGGCTGACTGAAGGGTGTGTGGGCCCATAACCTGTTAGAATATAGAGGATTGTGCTCGTTTAACCATTGACGATAACTTCATCACCCAACCACAGGCCTTAAGCCACCCTCCGAGAACCTTGACCTTGACCGAGAAGAGAATTATGGCTGCAATATATAGCCAAGAGAGGATAAATGCACCAAGCAAAAGAATAAAAACTAAACTGAATAGATGATCCCACCCAGAAGCTAGTGCACCACTCTCCCTGCTTTCCCAGAAAACCTGCGCACCAAACTGTTGTTGCCTGCAACTGCCTATGCAGATATTGCTCTCACTGCAACTGCTGAGATGACAAATAATGAAACTTTCACTCTGTATTTATAGTGGATTGGCCAGTCTAACTGGAGCCGACCTGGCTAGTCTAACTGGGCGAACTTCTCCTTCTAGGCATCAATAAATTCAATATAAATATATTTGTTCAGCCAACAGCTTGTCTAGGGTTTCCTTCAATTATTTGCTTCCTTCTGGAGGATTCTAATCTCATAATAGGTCATAATAGAGGTTCATACCTCCTGAAGCTACCATAATATTAACAAATTCATCTATAAATGAGACATAGTACATAGATTTTCCCAATGATGGGACCGACACAGGTCCAAAAACATCACTGTGAACTAGCTGTAAAATTCCTTCTGCCCTCGTTGCACTGGAGGGGAACCTTACCCGATTCTGCTTCCCATATAGACAATGTTCACATAAATCAAAATCCAGAGAGAAATTAGACATACCTTCAACCATACCTTTATCGTGTAGTAGTTGAAGACCCTTCTCTCTGATATGCCCCAGTCTTTGATGCCACAACATAACCTTTTCTTCAGAGACTGTAGGATTTGTTTCTTCTTCAACTTCAATATTAGGAACAATGGAGCTATTACACCCATCACTAATAGTGCTTCCTAGTAGCTTATACAGAGTTCCAAACCGAACTCCCTTCATTAACACCATTGCTCCTCAAACCATCCTGTAAGTTCCTTTTTCAAAAATTGTTTTTACCCCACCATCTTCCATTTTGTTTACAGAAATCAAATTTCTAGCCATACCTGGATGTGTAGAACACCAGGCAGTGTTCTAATCCTTCCATCTATGAGTCTCAACTTGACCCATCCTTTTCCTATGATTCTGGTTGTCGAATCATTACCCAAGAAAACATTACCTCCATCATACTTTTCATATTCACAGAACCACTCCCTGTGGAGAGTCATATGAAAGGATGCACCTGATTCAATCAACCATGCCTCATGATCTACATGTGTGCTTGAAGAGGCCAAGTACACATCCCCTCCTTCTTCCTTGGAGGTATTTTCTTCTGTAGAAGAAGATTCTTTAGATCCCTTCTTTTTCTCAACTTTGGATCTACACTGCTTCTTGTAGTGCCCTTCTTTTCCACACCTCCAACATACCCTTCCAAACTTTCCAGGAGATTTAGATCTATCCTTAGACTTAGATCCCCCACTTGAGAAATTAGATTTATTTATTTCCTGGGAATGTCCTCTTGCAAATAATGCGTATGTGCTATGTCGTTCCATATTCTTTCATCTCATCTCCTCCGACAACAAGGATGAGACCACTTCTTCAAACTTCAAAGAAGTTGTATACCTATGGCCACAACCAGACTATCCCACGAGTCTCGTAAAGAACACAACAAACTGATACATTTATATTCATATGAAATTTTAATATCAACAAATACTAACTGACTTACCATAGTATTGAAGGCGTTCAAATGCTCTACCACTGAGTCTCCATCTCTCTTCCTCAAGTTATACAACTTCTTTCTAAGGAATAGTTTATTTACCAGGGACTTAGAATGATACAACTTCCCCAACTTTTCCCACAAATCCTTGGTTGTAGCTTCCTCTGACACATTCAGTTATACTAAATCAGAGAGACACAGTCGAATTGTGCTCTTTGCCTTCCGATCCATCTTTTTCCAGTCATCTACAGAAGTTCTTGTAGGTGTAGTACCTGGATCTACTGCGATCCACTGATCTCTGTCCACCAAAAGATCTTCCATCTTGAGCTTCCATAGCTCAAATATTTTCCCATTAAACTTCTCAATCTCCATCTGCGAATTTCTTGCCATTTCTTTTCACCTGAAAAACAATACCGTAGATCTCCCACTGTAACAAGGCTTATCACAGTCCCGAGCCAAACTCTTGACGACAATGGCATCCACCTGAAGCCAATAAAGCTCTGATACCAAATGTAAATTATAACCTTGTACAATATCTACTGCAAACTGATATTCAGAAAAGAACAGAAAAGATACAATGGAAAATACAAACATTACACAGAGATTTTTCACCTAGAAACCCAAACCAGGAAAACCAACATATATTATATTCATACATTGTGTTACATTATTTACAATACAATATACATATAGGAGCCAGTGGAATCCAAAACCCTGACCCAATGACCTGGATTATTCCAAAACCCTAATTCCTTAACCAGAAATAGAAAACCATCGGCAAAAAACCATGTGCCGAAAAAACCACCTAAATATCATGTGGTCCCGTAAATATGTCGTCCTGGAAATATGTCATCTCGGTAATATGTCGTCCCAGAAATATGTCGTCCTGGAAATATGTCGTCCCAGTGTGAAAAAAAAAATTGGGGGCTCTACCCCTCTGCAACCCCCCTCTAACCCCCCTGCATGCCTGGTACAGACGCTCAGACACTACTACTCATGCAAAGAATATAACACATACCCAACACCGATTTGGAATCATTTTTCTACCCTTTATGCCTACACTGTACCCCTTTGGTGAACATAGGAAGTGAACATAATGTCTTGCAATGGTTGCATAAGAGGGTGATTTAGTACCATCCCTCAGTTGAAAAAGCGACTTGCAATTTTTTCACAATAGGGTAAACCAACACTATCCCTGCACCGAGTATGTGAAAATGTAAGGTATGATCTATGCAACAAAAAATCATGTCAATTGTTTTAAGAGGTATTGAATAGTATTGTACTAGCTAAAACCTATGGACCCTTATCCTAATCCTCTAGGATCCCTTTATTTTCCCGAACCTATTGATAATCCCCTAATCCTGTGATTACACATCTTGTTTCTCACAATTCTACTCATCCCCATCCCATAATCTGCAAAGAAACCGGTGTTCAAACTCCACTACCCACTAAGAATTTAACTTTCCCTTTTATCTTCATCGTCCACCTAGAATTCGCATTTCAGGTCCTGTAAATTGTTTTTTATAACCTACTAAAATATGTCACTGATAAAGATGGGTAAGGACCGAAAATGTTGTCGAATTTTCTTGCAGTATGCTTAACTTCATACCATACCTAGTCCTTCTATATATAGGTGTAGATTTCATCTACAAGAACATTTTGCAAAGGCGACAAGCTTTCTTGTTCAACACTTTTTGGGGATAGCAATACATTCATGTTTCTTTGATCCCAGTAGTCACATTTAAGGATGTTCTGTAAGAGAAGTTTTTGTTTTGTTTTGTATCTAGCAGAATCAGTAACGACTGCAGTATCTAGCTACCGCGTGACATGAGGTCGAATCCCACCGACTACCTTATAACCCCTAGGGAGAACCACATTCCCCACAAGCTTAGCCTCCAGATAAGACGAGGTTTGAACATCTGACCTGCTTAGCAGCATGAACGCCTTAATAGCACATCTGTTGACCACTAGACCACACCCCTGTAGGCTTCTGTAAGAGCATTTTCACTCAGGTATTATTTCTAGATTTTTTTATATTTATTTTGATTTTCAACACCTCCTAGTATTGAACATTCCTACCTACAAATTGTAAATAGTAAACAAAAAAAATGAATAGGAATGAAACCATGGTACTGAAACATACTCATGAATGGTGAATGACAAAATCGTAGGTCCAATTGTGGGTGCAAGATCTCAACCCTATAAATTGTAGCAACATGTCCAACTGTGGATGTAGGACCCCAACCTTCCAAAGTTGAAGAAAACAAGTGTGCAGTATTTCAACCCTACAAAGTATAAGAATAGGTCAAACTGTGGGTGCAAGACTTCAACCTTGCAAAGTTGAACCAAACAAGAGCACACAACAAACAACAAACCAGTGAGAAATCACCGAGAGGTCCAATTGCAGCTGCAGGACCTCAACTTTGCAAATTTGAAGAAAAAAAAAAGCAACATCCAACGAACAAACGAAACAGTGAGCAACCAACAACCAGTGAACCAACAATACCAGTGGACAACAATATTGCCCAAATTCACTACATACAAGATTGTATCCAAAAAATGGAGGAAAATGTATTGTGACAGGCCTATTAAGTAAACACTTAAGGCTGTCAGGCCTATTAAGTAAACATTTAAGGTTGTTAGGACTGTTTAAGGGCCTTGCGCTATGTAAACATTTTAAAAAGAATGCATTGTGTCAAGCCTGTTTAAGTACTTAAAAATGAGTGTAGATGCTCAAAACTTTGGATATGTAAACATTTAAATAATAATAATAATAATATTAATAATTCAAAAATAGTGTAGATAATCAAAACTTTGGATATGTTAACATTTAAAACATTGGGAATAGTGAAGTTGGCAATCATACTTCAAATTTATTCTCGAGTGAGATAATGATATATAAGGTTTTTTTTATTATATAAAAAATAATGTTGTTAGTTCTCTAGTTCGAACAATAGAGATTATGCAAAAAATTATAGTCAAAGGACAAATTAATATGAAGTCAACGAATTGTTGATTGCTATAGTCCCTTTACACCTTTGGCAGGGACTAATAACACATTAAAATAATAATAATAAAAAATTAATATCAAAAAATAAAAATAAAAATCTATGTCCTATATATATACATATTGAATAAATAATAACTAACCGAGATCCATTTAACTCTGAATCTATTAATCACTTAGATGGATCAAATCTCTAGAGGTGTAAACCTTTTTTAGAATACAAAATTTAAGGAAAGGTTAAAAATTTACACCTAGAGAAATTTAATCCATCTCAATAGATCTAATTTTAAATGAATCTAAGTTGATTATATATTAATTTCTGCATAAGTCCAAGTAAATTACTCTACAAAATACTTTATAATAAAAATATTTATATACAATAGTGAAATAATAATAATAAATGAATATCTATTTTTTAATTATTATAAAAGAAATTAAATGAAGTTTTATAAATTTATTTTTATTTTAAAAAATTAAAATTAAATTACTAAATAATTTTTAAATTTAAAAAAAAATAAAAAATTATACTTATTATTATTTTAAGATTGAATTAATATGGAAGAGAATCAAATTTAAAATTAATAGGCAAGAAACTAATAATCTTATTAAAAAAGATATTTTATTTTTATTCCCTAAGTATTTTGTATATAAACTTCATTCGGTAATGGGCAAAAGAAAAATCAGAATATAAGATACCTAATAAAATAGAAATAACAATTATAAAATACCCAATAAACAAAATAACAATTATAAGATACCTAAAAAATAAAAATTGATTGTAAATTCCAAGATACATATTGAGATAGAGTAGGTTAAAATGCCAAACACAAATTTCTAATGTAAATTTTAGAAGTAATGGCCAAAGTAACAATAAGAATATAAGATAATAAATGCTAAGAATAGTTGATTGTAAATGCCAAGACACATATTGGTATAGAAAAGTTCAAAATATCTAACAAAAATTTCCAAATAAAATATTCGGCCAGATATATTTTTATAGTAATATAATTGAAACCATATTAATACTATTTCAATCAAAGAGAAATTAAAAAACTAGTATAAGATTCATTATAGATGAGTGTTATAAGTTATTTTAGTTAGACAATATGATATAGTAAATATAACTATAAATATTTATAATTCAAGAATAAGTATAAATAAATACACATTTTTTATATTATTCATTATTTATTCGTTTCATAATAAAAATTGATTTATAAATTAAATATAATGAATTATAATATTTAAAAACAATAAAATATAATGGGGTCTATAATAATAAATTTTAAGAACTTGTAAGTACAAATAAATACACATTTTTTATATTATTCATCATTTTCATGATTAAAAATATAATTAATCATGAAATGGTCATAATGAAAGTTGATTTTCTCTGTAATATAAATAAAATATAATAAATTATAATATTTAAAAATAATAAAATATAATAGGCTCTAATAATGACAATAATAAATTTTAAGAACTTATAATTGAAAAAGTTTCTTTTAAAAAAAATACTAGAACTTAATTATTAAAGTGTTATAAATGTGGAACACTTCACTTGAGATAATGTTTAAAGAAGATTGCACAACTCTCATAGATTCCCATGAGCTACGATCTAGGCGTTTAGATTTAAGTGTGGATGAGCAGATCTGAAATTTGAGCTTGTCTAGGAGAGTGGATGAGTACTGGGAAAATGTATAAGAGAGCATGACCTTGTTGTTGTCAATTGATGATTTGCTTAATGTATGTATATGAATGGTTGAATGAAGACAATAATGTTGTCGTGATTATAGTCTTATGATGTGTTGATCATGTGTCAATCAAGTGTATGTGGTGTTATATATTTTTAGTTGTAGTAGTTTGCAATGAATTGTATGAATGCAAACCCAGATGGATTCTTTTGTAATTACATCTCTTGAATCATTTATTGTGAATGTGTGTAGTCATCACTTCTTGGCCTCATTGTAATCACGTCTTGTGAATGTGCATAGTCATCACATCTCTTCTAAGAGATAAGTTGCCACTATTCTAGAGAGTTCATTTCACTCTTCATTTTTACAATTCTTGCATATTTCATTCATTAATAGAAATTGAGTATTACTTTATCTATATTCTTTTGTCATATTTCTATGTTTCATTTCATTCCCTCGTAAATCTGTATCATCGTGCGATAAAGGAATGAGACGATGAACACTTTTGCTTAGATCCTTCGACGATTACCAATGGAAGTTGAGGCACCTTCATCAAGCAACCATTTCAAAGGTGTGTTACCCTTCAAGGTACAAGTTAAATTCAATATCCCTTTATTTGAAGTCCAGATAGATGCATATGCTTTGGAGAAATGGTTAAATCTATTGGAGGGGTATTACTATGTTAAAAAGTTTTCCAACATGGAAAAGATGATCTTCGCGCTCCTTAAATCCCTTTCCCATGTCAAATATTGGTGGGAAAGTTATTGGTAGAAACATAACAAAGATGAGTCTACAACATTTGGGACATAACCCACTTGGGAAGCCTTTGTTGATGCCTTCAAGGAGGAATTCTATCATGTTGAAAACTATGATGATCGATACATGAGATGGATAACTTTATGTCAAGAAAGACACCAAATGGTATAGGAGTACACGAATATATTCCATACCTTTCACTCAAAGTTGGGTATCAATGACACTTGATTTTGAAGTACCACAATGACCTACACAAGTACATCCAAACAAAGTAGAATGGTCTGCCTCGCTGAGAATTCATTCTTTAGAAGTTTACAGTTGTGAGAAGTTTCGAAGAATGTTCTATTTTGGAGGTTGGTGCAGGACAGTAATTTCCATAGGAAATGGTCCAAACAATCATTCCCTAGGGAAGACTCGTTCTCTCCAGGTTGCACTGTGGTTAATTTCGGAGGAATGGCCCAATTAGGTGAATGTTCTAGGTTCAACAATCAGGGACAAACATTCCCTAGGGTAGACTCATTCTCTCTAGGTTGCACTATGATTAATGTCAGAGGAATGGCCCAGTTAGGTGAATGGTCCAGGCTTATAAATCATGGACAATTATTCTTCTATACTTGGGAAGAGTAGTTCATATATCCCATGGTTGATGTTTTACTTTCTGAGGGTAGATGGTCTTCTATATCTCACAGATGTGAGTGGAAGAGTGGCCCAGATGACTCAATTTGTATCATGATATTGTTTATGTAGGTTGATATCAGATGATATGATTGTTGTGGATATTGTATGTCTCTGGAAAATAGTTGTATGCTATTGTGGTAGATGCAATCCATTGGTAGTGACTGTGTGTCACTGGTTAGTAGTGGTGTGCTACTAGGAGTGGTTGTGTACCACTGGATAATAGTTGTGTACTACTATGGATAGACACAATTGTGATCTATTGGATGGAATTATAGCAGTAGTATGATATTATCTGAGTGCCATGGATACTACCACTAGTGATGGAGTTGATTTCCAACTAGATGGATAGTTAGTGTGCTAGTGGAAAGATATTCTCTAGGTGGAGAATGGTCCAGACAAAACAGATTGTTGGTGGACAAGAATTCTCTGTATGGAGAATGGTCCAGGTTGATAGTTTATTAACATATCATGGAATGGTATTTTCCTAAGGTGTATATTGTGGCCTAATTAGAAAAATGGTTCAGGACCAATATTCTCTAAGGAATATAGGTAGAGACAGATCTCTATGGTACATATGAACCGATTAGAAAATAGTTCTAGATTGACATTCCTATAGGAATGGTCTCTGTAGTCCATGGTGTAGCTTTCAACATTTGTTGGGATGGTCATTCTTCTAGGATGTATGTTTGGATTAAGAGAATGGTCCTTGTATCACTCTATGGAGTGAGTGAATTATTCAACATCATGCCCGATTACTCAGATGGATTATGGCTTCGAGAGATGATGTGGTTGATGTTATCATATGATACTGATAGTAATTATGTTACTCATGAGTTGATCTACGTGATTATGATATACCCTCTATGTATATGGTGATGCTACCAGTTGATATAGGAAATTTTTTAAGACCCCCCCTAAATTTATATGTATAATAAATGGGTGAATCCCCATGACACATGGGAGAGTGTGAAGGCTATTTTATCAATAACATAATATGCATATATAATTTTTTGGCAAATCATTCACCAAATTATATAATCTTGTAAAATTTGGGCGAATCTTTCATAGAATTATAAAATCTTGTGAAATTGTGGAAAATTTTCACATAATTATAAAACCTTTTAAAAGTCTTGGTGAACCTTTTAAAACTCTATTAATTTAAATAAATTCAAATCAATGTTATATTTTGGGAGTATTCCAAGAAAATATGGTGTTGAAACACTGTGATGAAACACGTTGCACGCATGAAGAGCATTATTCAAAATTAATAATAATGTTCAATGAATGCATATATGATGGTGTTGAAACACCATGCTGAAACACCATGTTGAAACACGCACAAAGAATACTATGTTAATATACTCAAGTGAGACATTGTTGGGTGATAAAATTTCCCCTTTTTCCTTATCATTTCCATGCCATTTTCATGTCATTCTTTTGTATTAATTCATCCATATTGTTTACATTTCCTATGAGAACATCAATCCTGGAGTAGGTACAATTCATTATTCATTCAACATTGTGTTATGTTAAAGCTTAATTCACACTTTACGTGTAAACTAGGATGATGTTTCCTTAGTCCTAGTTTGGGTAATTACACATTCATACCTATAAACCACAGAGATGTACATATATGAAAATATGTTGGTGTTGAAACATTTGGCTCAGGATGAAACACGATCCAAGCACAAAGAAGACTATGTAGAATTAATAAGAATGAATGTAGATATGTTGGTGTTGAAACATCGTGTTGAAACACACTGTACACATGAAGAATACTATGTTAATATACTCAAGTGACTCAGTGAGACATTGTTGGGTGCTAAAATTTCCCCTTTTTACTTATCATTTCCATGCCATTTTCATCTCATTATCTTGTATTAATTCATCCCTATTGTTTGCATTTCCTATGAGAACATCAACTCTAGAGTAGGTACAATTCATTATTCATTCAACATTGTGTTATGTTAAAAATTAATTCATAGCTAACTTGTAAACTAGGATGACATTTCCTTAGTCCTAATTTGGGTAATTACACAGTCATACCTATAAACCACAGAGATGTACATATATGAAGATATGTTGGTGTTGGAAAACAATGTTGAAACACCTGACCCGTTTCTAATGCAAAGACCAATTTCTTGGAGGAAGGAGAGCAAGTGTAGCCTAAAGGATGTGGCACATCAAAAGAGTCTTTACCTCAACCTTGGGACCAGGTTGTTGTTTTCTTGAATAAATATATTACATGTGAAGGTAGGTACAAGATTGTTTAGACATATGATTTTGTTATGTTGACACACCTTCGTCATGGTCCATTGATAAATATTATTATCTGTTAGAATCTTTGCATAATATGGAACATTATGTAAGACAATCTTGTTTTCCCAAAGGTTCTGTCACACACCACTATCTGATAAAATTAATAGTGTTGACATCCTTGGAACTACAAAACTATACATGGGCTCAATTCATTTCCATGGGAGTAGTAGAAGTTGATGAAAATTATGGGAATGAATCAGAAGAGGAGGTAGCACGCAATGCCAACAATATTTCAGACATGGAAAGAGAGGAAAGAGAAGGAATTAATGAAGATTTGGGACAAGATAATGTTGCTAGATAACTAGGACATGGCAACAGTGATGTAGAAATGAGGGATATCCCTGGAGTTGTGATTGCAAAAGATGTACATATGGAAGATATTGGAGTGCAGATGGAGGAATCTCTGCACTAAAACCATGAAATATCACCTACCATTATAGCAAAGGAAAATGAGTAGTTGATAGAGGCGAATCAACCAACACATCACGGAGGAGGGGATACAGAAAAATAACCAAGTGTGGAAGAACCCATGTCAAAAATGAGGGAAGGATCAGATACAGAGATGAGTTCTAGAGATACAAAGAGGTAATTAATTTTGGAGAGGTCACTGTCACTTGAAAGGGAAAATACATTACCATAACATATTTGGGAGGTTGAAACAATGATTCAAATCGAGAATGTAATTGAGTTGCAGGAAGAATCATCTGCTTTGCATGATGATTCTTCCCATGTTTCCCCTGATTATGAAGCTGAATTTTTCTCAGAGAAACCTCCCAAGACAGTGCCAAATCTATTAAGGAGGAAGAGGCCATTGCCAACGTTTCCATCAACTTTCCCAAGTACAAGGAGAATAACTAGGGTTTTTGTCGCAACAGAAGCAACTAAACTAAAAAATGGTAGAAATTGAGATTCCTGTGTTGCATTCTCTTTCACCCAGATTTACAAAAGAACCATTGGGTGATGAAATACAACAAGAAGTTTTTGTTGTAACACAAGAACCAATTGCCAAACTAATCCCAAATCAAAGAGTTGCTAAAACACAAGAATGTTTTGTTGAAAGAGGTAAAATTCAGATTCATTCCCTTTTATTTGAGAATGATCAATTGAAAAGAGAAGTTCAGAGGCTTATGGGGGAATTGGAAATGCTAAAAGAAGAAAAGGGAACCCAAAGGCCTCCACCTCATGATCTAAATTTATTATTTCAAGCATCTCATCTTTTAGGAGGATAGACTGTGGCATCAGAGAAGGCTAAAACACATGAAACATTTAAAGAATATTTGTGTTCTGAGTGTGGGGATATTTATAGATTGGTTGGGTATGAGGCAACCCTTCTTGATCCCTCGTCTTTGGGACTAATCAGAAGACAGGAAGAGATGGTTGAGGAAGAACAAAGAAAGAAATCCACTCCCACACAAGAACCAGTGGCTAAGGAAGAAAAAAATAAGACTGTTGAAACACCTGAGAATGCCACTATAACACAATAACTAGTGGTACCTGATTTAAATATGTAGTCTAAAATGGTTATATAGGAAGTTGTCATTGTAACACAAGAACTAGTGATGGCTAAGACTGTTGAACCAACCCATCTTGAGAGTACCACTTCTACACAAGAACCATTGGTACTTAATTTAAATCAACAATCTGATGAGGCCATGAAAGAAGAAATTGTCACACAAGAACCAGTGCTTGAGGAAGAGGAATTACCAAAGCCAGATAAAGTCACTAATACACAAGAACTAGTGATACAAGCTCAAATTCCTCTAGAAATTAGTGATGAGGATGAACAAGAAGTTGACCATCATGACACGGAAGATAATATTGTCTTTTTGTTGCCAGAGATTCATAAATGGAAGAAACAGGTTGTCATGTTTGGAGAAGGAATGATTCATGTACTAGCCGACAGAAAGGTAATACAGGACCTCAGTGAGAAATACGCTAAATATTTTACATCTTAGAAATTTAAATGGGAATAAATGAAGAAGGAATTGGGAGAGTTGAATAAGTTGAAAGCTAAGTGCCAGATTCCGCAACAGGATAAAAATCAAATGTCTTTGTTAGCAGAGAGTTGTTGAGCCGTAGAATTTGTTCTCCCTCATACCCAATTTTCCTTCATGAAAAATTAACTCTTTTAAGCTTAAATCTATTAAGGAAGGAAGGCCTTATAAAATTATTAGTGCCTCTAAGTTTTTAGAAACTTTTTCCCAGAGTGATTTCTTAGATCAAAATTTCTTGTCTGAGCTTTACTTGCATGAACAGGCCTACTTGTTGGATATAAAATTTAATCGTGTTCCCTATGTAGCAGATGTGCAATTGAGAGCCTTCAATTCTTTTGTGAACAATCAAGAAAAATGGTGGAATTCCTTCCACACAATCTAGAAGAATGAAGGAGAAGCAACATTATGGAAAGTTGGCCACTTCTGTATATACACATATACAAAATTGGTCAGCTTTTGTATATTCACATATATGGAAGTGGTCAGTTTTCGTATATGTGAATATAGAAAAGTCGACCACTTCGGTATATGCACATATGTGGAATATGGTCACTTTCGTATATGTGCATATATAGAAGTGGTTGACTTATGTATATGCGCATATACGAAACCCATATAAGAATGTGGTCAATTTTCTTATATGTGCATATATAGAAGCCCATCACTTCCATATATGTGTATATATGTAAGTGGTTGAATTCGGTATATGCTCATATACGGAAGTGGGAAGCTTCGATATATGCACATATACGGAAGTGGTCATCTTCAGTATATTGCCAACTTCTCTATATGCGCATATACAGAATATTACCACTTTTGTATATGCACATATACGGAAGCCAACATATTACGTTGTGACATTGATAAGCAAAATTATCATAAAATTGAATGTTAATGTTAATGCATAAAGAGATACTGGAATTTTAATATGTCAAGAATTTCAATATAAAGCAATGCGATATAGTGGTAATTTAAAATTAAATTTACTATAACAAGGAGATTATGTAAAATTTTATGTAAATTAGTAATTAGCAAAAGAAATATTTATCAAGTACGTCAATTTATTTGGCGTTATTCTTAGTAGTCACATACTAAAGATTTCTACAAGTAGCATAAGTAATTAAAGTTGCCTCTTCCTAGTTGCAAGATTTCTTTGGAAAAATGCGACTTCTTTAATTTCTTAGTCTTAGCTTGGGGCTTTCAAAAGGTGCAATTCATCCATTATCTATGAATAGGGTGCCAAATTATCAATAGAGACTAGATTCACATTTTTCCTTCCGTATATTTCTTGGGAATTGATTCATAGAGAAGGTAAAAGTCCAATTTGACCCACTACAACCCTCGAAAAGAAATGTGGGAACTAAAAGATGCAATGCGGGAGGCATAAACACATTTATTTTGAAAAACATTTATGTAAAACTATCATTGTAATTGTATGTAATGGTGGTGTACGCCAAGGATGACATAAAATCTAGCGACAGGGTAATGTAATACCTTAGTTTTGATCCCTGATTTAGTTCTATGTATAGACATGATGAATGGATATAATATTAACAATGTAATTTGTATCCAAACATTAAATGATTAATAAAAGTGTATGTTTGACTACATAAGAGAATGAAAAAAGAATCGGGGCAATGAATCCATGAGAGGGAAAAGCTAAGGGGACTTAGTTGACTAAGAAAGGGAGCTAAACCAAAGTCTTGTAAAACTTAATTATGTCTCTGATTATTATCTAATTATGGCTTACTATATAATTAATCATTGAAGGGGGATTAGTGCAAGAAAGTTATATGTGGCCCCTTCATGCCATGGTATGGATGCATGTCATCTATCACCGTGGAGGCTCTCCTCCATACCATGGAATACATGGTCAACAGACACACCGAGGCTCACCTATATACCATGTTATCCATGGTCAACACACACACCAGGTCATATCATGTCCCATATCTTCCCATATGTGGCCATGGTGTACCATATTCCACTCTGATTGACATCAAAATCAACGACCACAGTGTATGTATCTACTCGTATCCACTTCCAAATCGACAGATTAGATTAAAGAAATCGTGATCAAAAAAATTTATTAGTAAGAAAATAGATTCGGTTTCTATTATATATATTTTCAAGTGGTCACTAAAGGTTTTACATGAGAAAACACAAGGAACCAGCGAGGGAACTAAATTTTTATAGGAACTTAATGGATGGACGAAGAAGAAGGAGAAGAAGATTCATCGATGTTAATAACAAGTGACTTCCTTTGTTTGTCTTTTTCTGTAGTGGATTTTATGTTATGTTATCATGCATGATGTAGTGTGATGTCATATTTAAGCTGTCGTTTAAATTTTTTATTTTACCATTCATGTCTTCTCTTTGATCCCCTACTATTTCGTTGATTGCTCATTTCGTTGATAATGTTTTGGGTTGTAATGTAATTCCTGTAGATGATTATGGGTTTCATGTACAACGCAGGGTTCGAAAATGGAAAATTGTTGAATGATCTCAATGTCAAATTGTTAAATTATCTCCTCCAGAAATTATCTCCTCCAGAAAAACAAGAAGAAAAATCCTGAACCACCCTTTTGTTTGCCCGCCATTGTGAGATGCATGATCGTTGGATTCCCAGGAATTCTGTTCGAATATAAAAAATTTAATGTTATTCCTTTAATCTTTGAGAAACCTTCAATCACCTTTATCATAACCCAAATGGTTTCCTAAATTTTATATCATCTAATATGAAATCAAGGCAAAAGGAAAAAATGCACAATATACGTAAGGCTTCTGTATATGCGTATTTACAAAAGCTCTCATTTACGGAAGATAACTT
>ML780391.1:0-47295 GCA_009831015.1 Picea engelmannii
TACAAAATTGAAAACTCATACTTCTTTATGGTGAGATAAGTTGCAACCGAATAGAGAAAGTAGTGATAAAGAGAATATTAAAACATAGAATAAGGTGGTGTTAGAGTTGAAGAGTAAAGTTTTTCCTATGGATTGGACTTCAAATTTTTTGAGAAGATTAGAGAATTTGAAGTAGTCAATAAGATGTCAATGGAGTACATGGAAGAATTTATAGACTTTTTATAAGGACTAGGAAAAATGAGGAGATCCTAGAATCCATTGCTGAGAATGTGAATGGTCAAATTTATGTCATTGAAGATGAGTTTAATATATTAAATTTCCATTTAGTGGTAGAGATTTATCAAGCAACCTTGAGAATTGAGGAGAAATTGCTATGTAAATAGTAGACCATGAGGAGTGGTCTAGGATTTGGAAGAGGACAATATAGAGAAAATAAAATTGAAGAAGGTGAACGCAGTGCCAATCCTTTGGATTAGCTAATAAGGTATGATGTTAGTAGAGGTGGTGGGTTAGCAAGAGGCATAAGTAGAGGAGGAAAATTTGAAGGTATTTTCTTTATATGTATAAATAGTTCTATATGGTATTTAAGTGTCCAGAACCACAAAAGGAAGGATGGAGACAAGAGTTAGAACTCATATTGTTGAGTCAAAACCAACAATAGTAGCAAGTGAGGTGATTGAATTAGGGTCAATGAATGGGGGGAATTTGATGACGAGGAAAATATTATGGTATCATAATAAAAGGGATTGGTAGAGAACTAGAACATAGAAAGACAAACATCAAAATGAAATAAAATATAGGAGTTAAGTGTTGTAATTTGGTTATTGGTAGTGGTAGTTTAGAAAATTGTCTGTCTCTCAAAGTTGTTCAAAAATTAAATTTGAAATGTACACCTTATCTAGATGTATATGGTGTCATGGTTACAAGAGGGGCATAGATTCACTATGAGAGAACAATGCCTAATTAATTTTAAAATGGTAAATGTACTGATAGAATTATCTATAACATTTTTCCAATGGATGTCTGTCATCTGCTATTGGAAGGCCATGGTAGTTTGATAGGAGGGCTATGCGTAATGGGAGAAAAAGAACCTACTAGTTGGAAAACAATGGGATGAAATTTAATTTACATATTTAAATGAAGAAGTGGAGAAGGCTAGAAGAGCGATGCTAAGTCCACTCTTGGCATATGTGAAGGAAATAGAGCAATAGGAACCTATGAAATGGAAAGTTGAAAACAATGAAGAGCTTAATATTGATTCTACATCAACAACACTTTTGAAGGAGGAACAAATGGGAGTTTTGCATTCCCATAACATTTTTCATGTTGGTATGTTTGTATGAAATGCAATAGAGAAGGTGGAGGATGTGGTCATGAGGGAGATACCTAGTGGCAGAGTTGACATCAAGGAGAAGGGTATACTTGTACAGTCAATGCAATAAGCATTGGGATTGGTGCCCAAGAAGGAGGATGGGGAGACTTAACCACCATTGAGTAAGAGTGTTTTAAGGTAGTAAGCACCATTGGATTAAAGGGGAAGGAGGTAGCACAACATTGAGGACCAAAGATGCAAGGAATGGAAGAAAGACTAAAGAGTTGGGTAGATGTAGAGAAAACGTTGGGAATGGTGCCTAAGAAGGAGGATGGGGAGAAGTAACCACCATTGAGTAGGAGTGGTGTGAGGTAGTAAACACCATTGGTTTAAAGGAGAAGGAGGTAGTGCAACATTGTGGACGAAAAATGAAAGGAATGGAAGAAAGACTAAAGAGTTGGGTAGATGTAGAGCAGTTTTTTATTAAGACATGAAAGGAAATGTTGTGGATGCTATTAGTAGAGATTGACAAAGGAGGATGTCCAATATGCACATTTTTTTTCACCTACATGTTGAGAAGGATGCTCAAAACTTTTCAACTAAAAGAGTTTGATGCAGTAACATCCCTAGTCAAACAAATTATCCCACATAATATTTTAATTTTTAGTTAATGTGTTGTCACATCTAATTAGAACCATAGATCCTATACATGTTAGACACCACTAAGACATGGATGGTAAGTACACGACTTAGTCACGAAAGCATATAGAGGCACCCAAGGGCACTCACTTCTTCCCTTTTCAATAGCAAAGGTTCATGAGAATTGTACTTATGAGAAAATTCATGTAATGTGCTTTCCTAAGAATCTTGAAAATCTGCGTGCTTGCAAGAACATTTTGGAATAATTGCAATAAAATTAGGTGTAATGTACATACTTGAGGATATGAGGAATCTACGTCTAAGCACAAACCATGGAGGAAACCAAGTAAATGACCTATGAAGGTCTTGGTGTCTATGTGAATGCACATGCTTAAAATTGTGGCATAAATTAATGTTGTTGGGTTTTAATAGTCAAGAAGGTAATTAATGTTGAATGTGAACCAATTAGATTACAATTGCAATAATTTTAATCCCTTGGTATTTCCCATCAATTGTATAACTTTTCTACCCATAATGAAGCACACATTTGTGGGCTTTTAGTTTGAATTTAAAGTTGACAGAGGGCATGGAATTCTATAGCATGGATTTGTTGAATGTAATTAAGATTTAGGAGTAGTATCCGTTAATAATAAATACAAATATTGAAGAACAATGTCGGTTATTTCTATTGAGTGTTTTATTATTGATGTGTTATTATATTGTGTTTTCAATTGTTGTATCTAAGTTTGGTTTGTTATGCATCTTTGTATTTAAATCGTGTTGCATCATTTTTCATCTTCTACCTTGTTAGAATTGTAAACTTAAATACAAATTCTTTCTTAGTGGGGTGTCATAGGTCTTGTCCATGTCCCAATTTCACAATGCAGTTCATATGAGTTTATTCTTATTTTTGTGATATTTACTTTTTTGTTGAAGTTTGCAATAATAGAAAGCTAATTTTGATTTTTTTAACTAAGATATTTTTTTTAGTAAAACATTTTTCTCATTCTCAATCTCAATCTCATTGTAATTCCACAATTTTTTTATTTTTAAATCTAATAACTATATATATATATATATTATAGTGAAACATTTTTTTTCTCATTCTCAATTACATTGTAATTCCACAGTTTTTTTAATTTTTAAATCTAATTACAAAAAAGTTATTAATAATATAGATATTTTAAATGGCATTCTCCTCTCATTCTCCTACCTCCTCCCAAAATTAGGAAGTAGCATCTCAATGTCAATCTGGTAAGTATACTTTTGCATATAAAGGTCGTATTCCAAACATGTTCAAACATATAATAAACCTAAAAATTTATTATCAATAATAAAACTTTGCTATATAATCTTTAAAAAATAGGTTTGACTATATAAAGAGAATCCATTCAAATAATACACCTAATGAAGTACGTACAACTACTCATGGCCTAAGAAATCTCACTAAATCTTCATCACCTTGGTCCATGGAGAATCAAAGCCTCAATCTCAAGAATTCCCACATTTCCTTCGTGCCATGCTACCTTTTTCCCTTAATTTTCTCAAAAGTTGGTGGGTTGATTACTTAATTTTCTCAATACGGAATTGGCACGAGGCCCAATTCCGTATTGATTGTGTATTTTTTCCCGTGTATTTTTTCCCGTATTTGGTTCCTGTGTCTTTGCCGTGTGTGAGTGTTGAATATTCAAAAACTATTATTTTATTTTGACCTCGTGTCAAACGAGGTGACGAGGGATTTATTGCATATTTTACTTTGAAAACGAAGGATTTACTATGGAATTGTTTAAATGTTATATAATTATTAATTGATTTATTACCATTATTATTATTACGGTGATTTGTTAGATTTTTTTTAATTATATATAAATTTAAATTGTAAAAATTTAAACAATTTCATTTATTATTTTTAATGCTAAGTTAATTATCACATTTTTTTTTTAATCATTTAAAGCTAAACATAATTTTCTAATTATATATCAATTTTTAATCTTGGAATTTTATTTAGAGAAATTATGAAGGTTCTTTTCACTTGAATCATTGAACATAAATATGCACAAAATCATAATTTTCTATTGTTTAAATTGTATTTTTGAAAGAAATAGATTCAGTGTGCTGAAAAACTCATGAGACACTTAGATTATACAGAATTAACTACTCCAATCTAGAGATCCAACAATTTGAAACAAAAATATTTCAAAAAAAAACAAAATGTAGAACACATAGACTATGACAATTATAAACACTACACTACACTATACTGAAGAAAGTGAGTAATAAAAAAGTAACAGAGAACATAAAATAAATAACATATAGGTTACATAAAATATATATAGTTTTTATTTTACTTACATCTGGTAACTACTTTTCCATCTTTTTATATTGATGATATGAAAAAGAAAGTTGATTATGAAAACCTTTCAAATGTTTAATTAGATATATTGTAGTAGAAGTTATACTCTATCTCTCTTGCTTTCCAATATTATTAGTTTCTCTCTCAAATCTTATATGTTTCTCAAAATTATGTTTACATTTAATTGGATATATCAATACATTCTATATATTTTACTATTACAATGATTAAATATCGTGCAAACACTAATAAAGGACTCATAACCAAGCAAATAAAGTTGTGGACTTCATCTTACAATTGTTTTTTTTTGCAACATCATAATATGTATTTTGAATTGGTTTGCACTATAGTATTGTTAAAGTCATTTCACTTTATAATTTGTCCTATCTTGGTGTATTTTTTTTGAACAATCCAGATTATTTATATTGTCATTATAAAAGTGTACAAAAATCTTGTTGATGGCCTGCCGCTAGGGAAACTAGACCAACAACAATGCATCAAATTGTTTGAGGTAATATGAAAATCTTGTCTTTTAAAACTAAAATTCTAGACATAGTTTTAAAAATCTGGACATAACTGAAATTAGTGTTATTTATTGTATCAAAAACAAAATCTATCTGTTGATTTTTCCTATTTTGACAAAGATGAGTTGGGATTGAAATCCCAAGACCTCCTAGAACAAACAACAGAATAAAAAAACTAAAGAACATTAGGTTTAGGTAGAGGGTTGGCCCTCATCCGGAGGCACCTCGGCTTGAGGCAGAGTGACGTGTGAGAGGTACAATCCTGCCATATGTTTGGCCATTAGGTTCAATTTGTAGTTGTGGAGCTGAAGCTGAATTTGAATTTCATCGAGTTGGAAAAAAAATTCATTCTTATCCTTCTTGTGATAAACCAAGATGCGTCCCAACAAGAACTCTAGATGATAATATATGTCCACAATATTCAGGTATTGGGAGACCCAAGACCTAGTGTTACCAGTGTCTGAGATCCACAAACTAACAAAATCATGGACCTCATTATTTGAGACAAAGCATCGTAACATTCGAACATCAACCTCTTCAATATATATCTTAGCTTGGATGTAGGGAGGAGTGTGGACGAGATAAGAGTCATAAGTCTCTTTTGTTGCAGCTGCTAGAAGATAACCCAAGCATCCTTGAAGTTTGCGAGAGGACCCTCCACGGGCATAGCGAGAGTGGTGACACAGATCATTGAAGTTAGGGAAAAAAGGCAGTGGGACGAGTAGGAGGTTGGAAGGTGAGACAACGACGAGGAGGTGATTTAGAGGTGAGGAATGAGCAGAAAGAGAGAAAGGTGATGGAGCCGAAAGTGATGGGGAGCAGGGATAAAATAATTGGGCGATGAATCAAAGGAGTTGAGGGTATCGCCATAATGAATGGGAAGGAGACTAGTAAATGGAGTTAAAGAAGAGGGAGATCCCATAATGGAAAGAAATATGAGAGGGACATACCAAGCAAGGGTGAGGTACCATCGATGAATCATAACCAAAGAAAAAGTAGGACGACCACAGTGAGCCATGATCTAGGCACTACACGTCGTTTTGGTGTAATTACTCCCCATTAAGTGAGGCGACATTGGTATGAGGAGGGTAGAAGACACCAACAAGCTGAGGAGATGCATGGCGTTCTGCCTCGAGTGGCAGCCCCACGGGCAGTCTCTTCCCTGTCACCCGATACAAGGGTTGTCATATCTTGGTGTTGAAATCAATGCAACATATCAATTTTCTTTGTATTGTTTCTTTAATTAATGCACTAAATCAGTTTTCAATTTGTTATCATTGAAATCAATGTACCATATTAGTTCGTGTTAATGGTTATTGAAATTATTGCAACTACTTGATTTCTCTAAATTTTTTATCATTGTATCATCATTAAATTAAATGCACCATGTTATAGCATAGGTTGTAGGTTGGGAAAAGCCCGACCTAACCACAAAAGCAAGTGTTGCAACTTGGGAATCATACACACAATGTAACCTCGATGTAGATCCCACATTTGGAGGGTGACTAAGGTCACTCCTGGGAGGCAATCCCGGAGATCCTAGGGGAAAGAGAAGGATGAAGGGAAGTGTAAGGAGAAGTCCCTCGGAAGGTCAAGTGATGGAAGAAATGGTTGGTTGGAAAAGGTAAGTGAAGAGAGGTAAATAGATACCAATTGACGAGATAGTTGTCGATGCACCTGTACCTGCCTGAAACACAAGAAAATACACCTTGCAATGTTATGTATTAGTATGGATCAACAAGTTAAGCTTTTTATCCATAATTTATAGCAATGTATGATAGTTTAGATCAGAAAATAAAGTATCCAAAACCAACATATAAGAACAAGATCAATTGGCAATATCATCAATGAATTTAGTAATCAATTATGACTTGAGCGTAGCACTTTAAGGTTGAATAAAGCAAGTTGTTATAAAATAATTTTCTGCAGTAAATTATCAGCCTTATGGATGTAGCATCCATTAACATGCAAAAGCTAAATCAACCATAGAAAAATCCACAAAACTACCCTAAACAATGCACCCTAGTTAATGGAATTAGTGGCTAAAAAAAGGAGGAAAGTTAGGGGCTAGTTAGTGAGATATTAGCACCTAGGGTTAGTGATTTTATGTAGCCTAATGGTTGTAGAAAACAAGTTAGTACAACAATTAGAAATTGTGGAGAGAAGGGATGCCCTAAGGGAGGAAAATCCCCCAAGGCATCAAGATCATTATCCAAAAGAGAAAGCTTGTAAAGGTTTAAATTTCAAGTTTGTCGAGGAAAATGTTTTGTATCTCCAATGAAAATTAAAATATGATTAGTTCCTTACTATTGGGTTTATGGGGTCAATGAAATAGGTGGCTTGGCTAAGCACTTGGGGTTGTACTCCCTTATAGTTCCCAAGTGTAGCTAAGTCAATCTAGGAGATGCCAAGAGGGTGTATGCCCTTGTACTTCTCTTGGCACAAACTTGAAAAATATATTTGACCTTGAGAAGCAATACTTGGATTGAAATGTTTGATCCACAAAACCCTAGGGGTGTAAGCTCTTTTACTTCCTAGGGTTTGCAAAACAAACCAAGGTGACCTTGGAGGGTTTTCGCTCTTGAATTTCTCCAAAGACAACTTGTAAAAAATGACCTTTCTTAACCAAGAGAACAAACCTTGGGGAGGGTGTATGCCCTTATTCTCCTCCAAGTGTTATAACCAACAACAATTATGGAAAAAATCAATACAAAAGAAAATAAATGCATATTTTCCCTTACCAATTCCATATAAAAAGCTGGACCAAACCCTAATCTTCCAAGTTAAGTCCATCCACATGCATGAGAAAGAGTCTCCAGGCATAGAACATCACTTTTCACCATCAATAGTAAAGATAAGCCATAACAATTGCAAAAGAGAGGTAATTGCTCCAATAATAGTGAAAAATGCAGCTAAGTATCCTTCTCCACAAGGGAGAGCTATGATAAAAATGAGATCTTATTATCTCTATTTATACAAAATGTAGCTAACATAGTTTGTCCACATATTTTAGGGTAAAACACAAGATTAGGGGTTAACAACCCTAATCTTTCCCCTTTTACAAAATAATATTAAACAATTCCTTTAAATTTTCACTTTTGCACAAATAAAACCCTAATTTAGAATGACGTCACCCCATTTAGGGGATGTTTTGGAATTAAGAGCAAGTCGTTGGTGTAGGAGGAGGGTGTCTAGAATTTCCAAAGCCACGTGTCAAGCATCCACATATCTTCCTTCAAGGTCAAGACCTCAAA
The DNA here is from genome assembly GCA_009831015.1 of Picea engelmannii. Taxonomy (NCBI): domain Eukaryota; kingdom Viridiplantae; phylum Streptophyta; class Pinopsida; order Pinales; family Pinaceae; genus Picea; species Picea engelmannii. The sequence continues at coordinate 8,083 of ML780391.1, forward strand.
CCCCTCAAAATGTCCAAGTGCCAAAGCATATCATCTCACCACCATGCCCTAGCCCCCAACACATGATGTCATGCTAAAAAATAGGACATTTTTCCTCTCCTGGGAAAATTGTTTAGCAAGTGAGGGATGAGCCATGTCGTCCGAGCCATCATCAAGGCCTTTCAAGTCTAATCTTTCTCATCTGGCATGCAAGCCTTTGGCATCCAACCTGTGGGCTTGTAGCCCCATGGAAGCCCAAGCTAGGCTTATTCTCCCAAAATTTTCCATGAGCTAGGTCCTACAAAGACAAATGAGCACACCCTCCAAGGATATCAAGTCATAACATCATGATAAGTAAATCCAATCAAAAAATAATCCATATATGCATGTGCATCAAGGAGAGTTTCCAAGAGATCCCTCTCTAAGCCATGTAAAGTGGATGAAGTAGTTGGGGTCAACACTCAATGTGCATAGGGCTCATGACATATAAGGGGTTGTATTGTCTCATTCATGGGTGCCTTTGTAGAGGGTGTGTGGTACCTTTGTCCGCAATGCACGTTTTCCAAGCCCATCAATTTCATTTTATCTTTCTTTCTTTGTTTTCTTTCAATATAGCATAAGGATAGGTTGAAGATCATTACCCTGGCATGGTGACGAAATGATGGAAATTTCACCCACAAACACCTAATGGAAATGAGAATCTTGGCTCATGATGAGACCCCCTTTCTCTCTGCCATGTAACTGAGGGTCATTACCCTGGTTTGGTGACTGGAGGATGGTAATGTCATACCACTAGATATTCATGGACGTGATAGGTCGGATTGTGATGAGACCTCCTATCATTAAACCAACCTTTTAAGCATTATTTATTATATTTTGGGTCCCCTTTACTCAAAGATAAGTGTTTTATTGCTTTCTTGGGTGATCCCTGGGCGAAGCATCTTGAAGGTTTATACAAGGCTTTTATATTTTACCCAACTAATCTGGATTTTATGAGAAGAACGAAATGACTACAAATTATTAATAGGTGCTTAACACAAAATAATAGAGATACAGTAAAAATGGTTTTCTATTCAATAAGGAAATAAGATGAAACTGCAAAATGCAGTTGAAACAAGCTTGCTGGAATGGTGGCGGCTTATCTCTGAGAAGAGATGTGATGGTTGCGCTCATTCGCAAGAAGATCATTACAATGAGGCTCTGAAGGCCTTATTACAATAAAAAGGAATGACAAAAACCCTAGAAATCCAAAAACCTAACCCTAGGAGATGAAGCTCCAAAAGTAACGTGGGACCCGTCTGGGTAAGTTAGTACATCAACTTCCTGGGGTCGTAACTTTTGCATACGATCTTTATTTTAGGCGTATGATAGCCCATTGGAAATGTGTCTTCAAGGAGATTGATTTTGGGGGATCAATCATGCCTTTGGCTATCATTGAGAATCTATATCCCGAAAAACCTTCATTTAGGCCCTCAAAATGGCCCCGAAAGTTAAAACTACTAAAAATAGTAAATTGTCAAAATTAACAGAAAATTGTTTTGAGCCAATTGGAAAAGGTGGGTGGCCACTAATATCCACCTGGATCAATACTCCCTCATTATGAATAAATGGTCTCCATTGCGTTGAGTTCCCCCATTAGATGAGGAAATTTCTGCTGAATTTGGCCACGGGTGAGCCACTTGCCTTGGTGCAGGAGCTGCCCTTCTTTGACGACTCGATAAAGTTGGATCCTTTGTTGTCAAGTGACCTTGATATGTGTGTCCACAATATAATCGTTGGATGCCTGTTATATGCAGTCGGGGTTGAGCTCTGCTGGTGTCATTTGTTCTGCTACGTCTGAGGTGTCCAATAATGGTGGGAAATAAGGACGAAGGAGATCCACGTTGAACACTGGGTGCAAGCCAAGGAAAGGAGGAATGTTGAGCTCAAAATCATTATCCCCCATAGCCTTGGTGATGTTGTACAACCCATAATGGAGTGGAAGAATCTTATGATGGGGTCCTGTAAGGCGTTCTTTCTGCAAGTGCAACCAAACTTTTTCACCCACCTGAAACTTATGTGGAACCCGATGTTGATCATGGTGTTGTTTGTACTTGTCATTGGACTTATGTAGGATATAAAGAACCTGTTGGTGGATGTGTTGGATCTTCTCAATGAACCGAGTGACTTTGTCATCTTCAGTTGGAGTAGGAGATGAGTCGGTTGAGGTGACTGCAAGGGGAAGTGAAACATCTATGGGACCCAATGGTTGGAATCCCAACCCCACCTGAAAGGGGTTGTGGTCGGTTGAGATATGCAGGGCTCGATTGTAGCTATGTTGGACATAGGGAAGGATCTCATCCCATGTACGAGGGTTCTTTTAATTATACATGCGAAGGATATGCACAATCATTCGATTTACGACCTCGGTTTGGCCATCTGTCTGGGGGTGGAAGGTCGTGGATTTGGTGAACTTGGTGTCCAGCAGTGACCAGAGGCTCGACCAGAATGTGCTGAGAAATTGACTATCCCAATTTGATACAATGGTTTGTGGGATTCCAAAATGTACCCAGATTCGTTCAAAGAAGAGCTTGGAAGTGGTCTCTATTGTGATGTTCTTCTTGCAGGCAACCAAAATCGCCATCTTAGAAAAATGATCAATAACCACAAAAACACAGTCATTTCCCCGCTTGGTGGACGGGAGGCCCAACATGTAGTCTATTTAGATGGATTCCCATGGCCTGTCAGGAGTAGGAAGAGGGGTGTACATGCCTTGCTTCTTAGTGTTCGATTTGACAATAGCACAGGTAGTGTAGGACCTTCTATACTTGCTGACCTCCTATCGAAGTTTCGGCCAGTAGAAATGTTTTTGTAGCATCTCCACTATCTTTTCGACGCCGAAGTGTCATGCCACCCGATGTAGTGGGCTTCCCATATCATCTTCGCTCACTCACTTGATGGAACACAGATGTGGCCCAGATGACACAACAACCCATCCTGAATATGGAAATTATAAACAACTATGTTTGCACACAACATTTGGTAGGTGGTGCGAAGTCCGGGTCTTTCTCATATAGTTGGGGCCATCCAGAGGTCTCATGGTCATAGGATTCTAGCACTGTGGTGAGTGTCGTGACTGGAGGTCTGCTGAGGCAATCAACGGCGTGATTGGTGCTTCCTATTTTATACTTGATGTTGAGGTGGAATTGCTGCAAGTATGTGGACCGCTTTTGATGGCGATCATTCTAAAATTTCCCTTGTGTCTGCATGAACTACAGTGGCTTATGATTAGTGTGGATGACTGTCTCCTTCCCAAGAATGTAATGTATCCATTGGTGACAGGCTTTCACAATGGATTACATTTCTTTGTCCTAAGTAGGGTACTTGCATACCACATCTGATAGTATCTCACTATGATAGGCCACAGGGTGGCCGTGCTAAGTGAGAACGACGCCCACTGCATACTCTGAAGCATTTGTCGCAATATCAAAGGGCTGTAGCAGGTCTGGTAGTGAAAGTATTGGGGTTGAGCACAAGCACTGCTTCAAATCATCGAACGTTTGTTGTTGGGACCGACCCCACGCAAATTTCTCCTTACCACAACCTCTGGATATTTGGTTGAGGGCCCATGCAATATGGGAGAATCCCAACACGAACCTATGATAGAAATTGGCAAGGCCCAAGAAGCTCTGAAGCTGAGTAAGTGTGGTTGGGGCTAGCCAGTCATGGATGACTTGGATCTTGGCTGGATCCACATGTACGCCATGCTGATCAATTATGTAGCCCGGGTAATGGACCCTGTCCATGCCGAAGGAGAATTTTTCCAAGTTGGCATATAGCTTGTGATGTCGCAGGGTGTGCAGAACCTCTTGAATATGCTGCAAGTGTTCGACCCAAGTCTTGTTGTAAATGACAATGTCATCCAGATACACCACTACAAAAGTATTGGTTAATGGTCGCAAGATATTTTCCATCATCCTCATGAAAGTGACTGGAGCATTTGTCAAACCAAAGGGCATGACCAACCATTCAAAAAGGCCTTCCTTTGACATGAAGGTGGTTTTCATTACATCTATCTATTCTATCGGGACCTGGTGGTAGCCAGACTTCAAATCAATCTTACTAAAGTATTTGACCCCTATGAGTTGATCAAGGAGGTCGTCGATTTAGGGAATCGGGTACCGATTTCTGACTGTGATTTTATTTAGAGCCTGGTAATCAATGCAAAGTCGCCAAGTTCCATATTTCTTCTGTACCAGAATGATTGGGCTCCCGCAAGGTGATGAGATGGAATGGATGTGCCCCTTGTGGAGAAGTTCTTGGATCTATCATTTGATCTCCTCGTTCTCTAACAGAGAGAGACAATAGACTGGCCCATTGGGCCCTCGTGCGTTGGTGGTCAGATCGATGGCGTGCTTGACCTGACAGTGCAGGGGTACCCCGGTGGGTGAGGAGAAGATATCTGAGTATTCTTCCAGGACCTTATCTACTTGCTTCTGCTGTGTGGAGAGGTCGGCCACAAAGACCTTGGATGTGGCTATGATATTTCTCTTATTCTGAGAGTGAATCACCAAGAAGACAAAATTCCCCATCTGGGAGATGACCTTCCTACATTTCTTAGCAGAGATCAAGGAAATAACACTAGGTGGGACTGCCTCAAGTATCGTGTACAATTTCGTTTTCAAAGTAATAATAACACTACAAGGCCTAGAATCATGTACAACATGACGTTTCCATAAATAAGGTTGTCCCAAAAGAACATCACAAACTTCGAGAGGTGCAACATCACACAATACCTCATCTTTGAAGGGCGTGATGTCGTACGACAGTCGACACTATTATCTGACGCAGAGATCGCTTCCTTGGTAGAGCCATCCAATGGTGTAGGGTTGTGGGTTCGGTGTTGTTGGTAGGGACAACCACTTGACTACCTCTGTTGAGATGAGGTTCTTATGGCTACCACTATCAACGATGAAGCGCAGTGGGGTGCCTTTTACCCACATCTATGAATGGAAGAGGCGTTCCCCTTCTTCTAGCTCGTCTGGTTCACCAGGCTGGAGCTTGGTGGTAGCAACGATGGCACTGGGTTCTGCATCAATGATCTGTCTTCCCCTTTTTGGTTCTGGCTCAGATTCTGAACCCACATCTGATTCAAACGCTTTCACTTTGGCCACCAACGACTTCTTTGAGCGACAGTCGGTAGTGTTATGCCAAGGGATCTTATGGAAGTTGCACCACTTCCTGGTATCTTTCTTTGTCTTGCCGGTGTCCTTATTTGCTTGTTGCTTGGACTGGTTGTCCTGATATTGTCCATATTTTCTCTGTCCTTTGTTCTGTGGGTTGGGGACGCCCTTTCCTGGCTTTTGTTGTGAGGGGTTCCTAGGCCCAAATTGTCGTGTCTTTTATTTGAGCTTCTGCTCGATTTTGACGACATATTGGTAGGCCGCGCCCACGGATGAGATGTATAGAAATTCCATTTTGGTGTGGATGTATCTATGCAGAACTCCCCGATACTTGAGCACCATATGTCGCTCTGAATATATGATACCTAGCTTGGTGCGCAAGGTATGAAAGATATTTGTGAAATCTGGCACTGCTTGGTCTCTTTCTTGCCGCAGTGTGGTCCATTTGGTATACAAGTCGTCATAACTTCCGACAAGGTAGTATTGTTCCTTAATAGCATCCTTGAAGGATTCCCAGGTGGTCGTGACTGTAAATAATGAGGGTTCCTCTATTTCCTTTTTCTCACAGAAAGTTTCCCACCAATCTTTGACATGGGGAACGACTTTGAGGAGTGCAAAAGTAATCTTTTCTCTATTTGAAAAGTTATGGACAGAAAAATACCCTTCTAGTAGATTCAACCACTTGTCTACAACATCTGTGTCTATCTGACCTTCAAATATTGGAATATCGAAGTTTATTTGTACCTTGAAGGGAGCGGCACCTCTACTCAAAGAAGATGTGTCGCCTTTTGGTAGCCGCCGAAGGATTTGCGCAAAACTATCCATCATCTCATTCCTTTGTTGCGTGAGGGATTCCTTAATCAACAGTTTGAAAGGATATCTTGTCCTGTCATCTTTCTTTTCTCCTGCCATGAGAGGTCACTTGGGCATGTGATATCTTTTTTCCTCAAGAGAAACAAGCTCGAGACCCAACTCTTTGTACTCCGACCTCGTTGGGGAGATGCATTAAGACGACAAGGAACATACCGCTCTGATACCACTGATCCAGATTTTATGAGCATAATGAAATGACTACAGATTATTAACAGGTGCGTAACACAAAATAACATAGATATAGTAAAACTAGTTTTCTATTCAATAAGGAAATAATCTGGAACTGTAAAATGCAGCGAAAACAAGCTTGCTGGAATGGTGGCAGCTTATCTCTGAGAAGAGATGTGACAATTGTGCTCATTTGCAAGAAGATCATTACAATGAGGCTCTGAAGGCCTTTTTACAATAAACAAGAATTCCAAAAACCCTATACATCCAAAAACCTAACCCTAGGAGATGAAGCACCAAAAGTCATGTGGGCCCCGTCTGGGTATGTTAGTACATCAACTTCCCGAGGTCGTAACTTTTGCATACGATCTCCGTTTTAGGCATACGATAGCCCATTGGAAAGGTATCTTAAAGGAGATTCATTTTGGGGGCTCAATCATGCCTTCAAAAATTATGGAGAAGCTCTATCCCAAAAAAACTTCATTTAGGCCCTCAAAATGGCCCCAGAAGTTAAAAATGCCAAAAATAGTAAATTGCCAAAATTGCCAGAAAACTATTTTGAGCCATTTGGAAAAGGTGGGTGGCCATCGATATCCACCTGGATCACCAAAACCAACCTCTTTGGGCATTTATCCCCTTCTTCCCATAGAATGAGGGACAACCCCCTCTTGGGTCAATAAACCCTAAAATCCCAAGAGATAACGAAATGGAGGGGAATAATGATGGAAAGTGGTAAGTATGGTCGGGAACAGTACAATGGATCATTAAGGGAGTTCCTAGTATCAAACCCATTCCCAAATAATACCACTTACTAGGGAGAAATGTCAACCACCAAGGCGAAGTAGGGCAAAAGGCATAATGTCCAAGCATATATCATGAAGTCGAAAGCAGTCTAAGATACAACATAATCAAATGGCTTGAATATTGAAATGATGCTCACAATAATACTGACTTGTACCTCATGGAGAAAGGCCCACTTCCTTCGAGAAGCCAACTGGTGTGGTGGATGCCATTTGCAAAACTGTGACCATCTGTGGTGGTGAGTGGGTTTTCCATCTGTACAAAAGGGTGTTGTTGGTAATGTAGTCTCTTGACAATCCATATCTGCATCCTGAGGGCCTCGAGACATGATCTCCTTAGTTATCCACAAAAAGGGGATAACATCTGGCTCCTAATTGGGGACATGTGCTCGTCATAGAGTGCATGAGAACTGCAACATATCCTGGTAGACCTGAGCCTGTAAGGAAACATCAAATTGTCAAGTGAAGGATGACCTACTCATCCTTGTCCTCATATGATCATAATCAAAACCCACTAAACTAGAAAAATAAAAATTTGACATTTTTTTCAATAAATTTATAAACTAAGCATGAAATCAATAGTGCAAGTAGACAAAAATGAAAATGAAATGCATCTAAACTAAATGAGCAATCAAAATTCAAATGTAGGGAAGAAATATGACTTACCTACTTACCTAGGGTCTTGGGACCCTGAGTATTAAGCCATGAAGGTGTGAGGTGAAATTGTACAACCAGTGCAACCACTTGATCATCAAACGAAGACATTTCCCCTTGTGATTAATCATGTGAAACAAGAAAGATAATTCTAGCAAATAGTAATCATGAGCATAAAAATATATATAATCAATCATGAAATAAAACTCATGGAGATGGGTGGGAGGGAGGAAATCCTGTTGAAAAGAGAAACCACAATCACGATCGTCCTGGAAATATTGCTTGCAAGCATATACAAAAGCCCGATATATCCATCTATGGAGTGGAATAGATGATGGATCATCTTCATCCTCACTTAGAATATCACTACTCCCTGAAGGTTGAGAAAGGACAAGAGATCCAAAGAAAACCCTATAATTTCCCAAACAACAGGAAACAGGGTAAGGCATAGCCTTAGAGGAAAACTCCTTCGTCGAACTCAGGAAACATCTCTTCTTTGTTTGCAAATCCCTGCCCAAAGTCTCAACATGAAAGTACTTATGTTTGGTAGTATGGACATTGGATTTATTTGGGCAGGACACAACCTAGTGTCTATCAAAATCTGAGTATGGTGGTTGAAAATCATTCTGAAAACGCTGTGTCAAGTCGTCCTCGAAAGGATGGAAAAAATATGTGATCATGTCACCATAACCATCCCAAACATCTGAGTCATATATGTATGAAGACCAATCCTTTGTTTGAGGGATGCCCTCAATGTCATAAGTGGGATCTCTGTCAAAGGTGAAAAGGCTCATGTCCCATCCACATTTTCCAATCTTTATGAAAGTGTCAATATGTTGATTGACTGCATCTGAGGCCTCTTCACTTCCAAGATCATGGAACATGATGTCATCAATATCATCAAAAGAGTAATAACTCATAGTGTTCTCCTCTTGATCTTCAACATGATAAGCTTCATCAGGGTCTTCTTGGAAGCTTTCTTCATAAGCATGTTCTTCAAGCACCTCTTCATCTGTGAGGGATTGGTCTTCAGAAGATTCATACAATAACTCTTTTAATTGGTTCATCGGCTCTTCAATGGCTTTATTAGTATCTTTTTCCCTTTCCATTTGCAAAATTTCCTTCCATGAGGGATGGTAGGGTCTTGGTTGATTCCAATGTGCCATAGTCCCATTAACTAGAAGAAAACCTCAAAGGATTTTCCAGGGGAGAGCAAGGCTTATCAAAGGATGAAAGGGGAGAGTAGGGGAAAAGTGAGTAACTGAAAGGTGGGTTCGGGAAAGGTGGAGTCACTAGACAAACCTTAGAGAAGGTTTTTCAAAGGAAAAAGGTAGGTTCTTGGAGTGGATTCGCCAAGAAATCTCGGGATGAAAGCTTTGGGAAAGAGACTTTCCAAAAGTGTTGTTTAGGGAACGAAGAGGATTCAAAATCCTCCCTGTAAATGGTGCCAAAATGTTATAGAACAAGTTGTAGGTTGGGAAAATCCTAACCCAACCACAAAATCAAGTGTTGCAACTTGGGAATCCTACACCCAATGTCACCTCGATGTAGATCCCGCACTTGGAGGGTGACTAAGGTCCCTTCTGGGAGGTGATCCTGGAGACCCTAGGGGGAGAGAGAAGGACAAAGGGAAGTGTAAGGAGAAGTCTTTTGGAAATTCAAGTGATGGCAGAAATGATTGGCTGGAAAAGGTAAGTGAAGAGAGGTAAATGGATACCAAGTGAAGAGATAGTTTATGGTGCACTTGTACCTGCCTGAAACACAAGAAAAGACACCTTGAAATGCTATGTATTGGTATGGATCAACAAGTTAAGATTTTTGTCCCTAATTTTCAGCAGGGGATGACAATTTATATCAGTAAATAAAGTATCCAAAGCCAACATATAAGACACAAGATCAATTGACAATATCATCAATGAATTTAGTAATCAATTATGACTTGAGCATAACACTTTAAGGCTGAATAAAGCAAGTTGTTATAAAATGATTTTTTGTAGTAAATTATGAGCCTTATGCCTATAGCATCCAATGACATGCAGAAGCTAAATCAACCATAGAAAAATCCCCAAAACTAGCCTAAACAATGCACCCTAGTTAGTGGAATTAGTGGCTAAAAAAAGGAGGAAAGTTAGGGGCTAGTTAGTGAGATATTAGCACCTAGGGTTAGTGATTTTCTGTAGCCTAATAGTTGTATAAAAAAATTTAGTAAAATAATGAGAAATTATGGAAGAAAAGGGATGCCCTAAGGGAGGAAAAACCCCCAAGGCACCAAGATCAGTATCCAAAAGAGAAATCTTGTAAAGGTTGAAATTTCATGTTTGTCGAGGAAAATGTTTTGTATCTCCAATGCAAATTAAAATATGATTAGTGCCATACTATTGAGTTTATGGGGTCAATGAAATCGATGGTTTGGCTAAGCACTTGGGGGTGTATGCCCATTTAGTTCCCAAGTGTAGCTAAGTCAATCTAGGAAATGCCAAGAGGGTGTACGCCCTTGTACTTCTCTTGGCAAAACCTTGAAAAATATATTTGACCTTGAGAAGAAAAACTTGGATTGAGATGTTTGATCCAAAAAACCCTAAGGGTGTAAGCCCTTTTACTTCTTAGGGTTTGAAAAACAAACCAAGGCGACCTTGGAGGGTGTACTCTCTTGTAGTTCTCCAAAGACAACTTGTAAAAAATGACCTTTCTTAAGCAAGAGAACAAACCTTGGGGAGGGTGTATGCCCTTATACTCCTCCAAGGGTTCTAAACAACAATAATTATGGAAGAAAGAAAGACAAAAGCCAATAAATGCAAATTTTCCCTTACCAATTCCAAAAAAAAGATAGGTCAAACCCTAATCTTCCAAGTTAAGTCCATCCACATGCATAAGAAAGAGTCTCCAAGCATAGCGCATCACTTTTCACCATCAATAGTAAATATAAACCATAACAATTTCAAAACAGAGATGAATTGCTCCAAGAATAGCCAAAATTGCAGCTAAGTATCCTTTTCCACAAGGGAGAGCTATGATAAAAATGAGATCTTATGATCTCTATTTATACAAAATGTAGCTAACATAGTTTGTCCACATACTTTAGGGTTAAACAAAATATTAGGGGTTAACAAGCCTAATATTTCCCCTTTTACAAAATAATATTAAACAATTCCTTTAAAATTTCACTTTTGCACAAATAAAACCCTAATTTAGAATGGCGTCACCCCTTTAGGGGACGTTTCGACATTAGGAGCAAGTCATTGGTGTAGGAGGAGGGTGTCTAGGCTTTTCAAAGCCACATGTCAAGCATCCAAATATATTCCTTCAAGGTCAAGTCCTCAAACCCCTCAAAACATTCAAGTTCCAAAGCATATCATCTCATTGCCATGCCCTAGCCCCCAACACATGATGTCATGCTAAAAAAGAGGATTTTTTTGCCTCCTGGGAAAATTGTTTGGAAAGTGAAGGTTGGTCCATGTCGTCCAAGTCATCATCAAGGCATTTAAAGTCTTATCTTTCTCATTTGGTATGCGGGTCCCTAACATCTTACATGTGGGCTTGTAGCCCCATGGAAGCCCAAGCTAGGCTTTTTCTCCCAAAACTGTCCACCAACTAGGTCCTGCAAAGACAAATGAGCAATCCCTCCAAGGATCTCAAGTCATAACATCATGATAAGTGAATCTAATCAATAAATAGGCCATCTAAGCATGTGCATCAAAGATCACTAATCAAACAATTAACAACTCAAAGACACTATGCGACTTGTCAAGCTTGAATATGGGAGAGTTGACGAGGTGTCCTATTGGGTAGATCTTTCCCTAGGTCAAGGAGAGTTTCCAAGATATCCCTCTCTAAGCCATGTAAAGTGGATGAAGTGGTTGGAGTCAATTCTCAATGGGCACAGGGCTCATGCCATATAAGGGGTTGTAGTGTCTCATTCATGGGTACTTTTGTAGAGGGTGTGTGGTACCTTCATCCACAATGCACTTTTTCCAAGCCCATCAATTGCCTTTTATATTTATTTCTTTATTTTCTTTCAATATAGCATAAGGAGAGGTTGAAGGTCACTTCCCTGGCATGGTGACCAGATGATGGCAATGTCACCCACAAACACCTAATGGAAATGAGAAAGTTGGCTCCTGATGAGACCCCCATTCTCTCAGCCATGCAACTGAGGGTCATTACCCTAGTTTGGTGACCAGATGATGGTAATGTCATACCACTAGATATTCATTTATGTGATAGGTCGTCTCGTGATGAGACCTCCTATCCTTCAACCAACCTTTTAAGCATTCTTTATTATATTGTGGGTCCCATTTACTCAGAGATAAGTGTTTTATTTCTTTCTTGGGTGATCCATGGGTGAATAATCTGGAAGGTTTATAGAAGTATTTTATCTTTTACCCAACACCAACCCCTCTGGGCCTTTATCCCCTTCTTCCCATAGAATGAGGGACAACCCCTTCCTGGGTCAATAAATCATAAAATCCCAAGAGATAAGGAAATGGAGGGGAATAATGATGGAAAGTGGTAAGTATGTTCGGGAATGATACAATGGCTCATTAAAGGATTTATTAGTAGAAAACCCATTCCCAAATAATACCACTTACTAGGGCACAATTTCAACCACCAAGGTGAAGCAGGGAAAAAGGCACAATGTCCAACATATATCATGAAGTATAGAGAAATATAAGATACAACGTAATCAAATGGATTGAATATTGAAATGATGCTCACAATAATACTGACGTGTAACTCATGGAGAAAGTCCCACTGCCTTCCGGAAGCCAACTGATGTGGTGGATGCCATTTGCAACCCTGTGACCATCTCTAGTGGTGAGTGGGTTTTCCATTTGTGCAAAAGGGTATTGTTGGTCATGTAGTCTTTCGGCACTCCATATCTGCAACTTGAGGGCCTTGAGACATGATCTCCTTAGTTATCCACAAAATGAGGATAACACACCCTATTGTTGTGTGTTATTATAGTTAAAATCAATGCAATTACTTGAGTGTTCTAAATCAGTTTGCATTGTATCATCACTCAAATCAATTTACACTATATTGTTTTTCATAATATAATTAAATGTTTTATTTTTCCAATAGCCACTCAAGTCATTCAAGACTTTACAGCCATTTGAAGTATGATGTCTTTTAACATACTTGCAGATGAAGCAAAAGGATTCATCAACATCTCAATTCGTGCTTAGTGGTTTGTACCCATGAAAAAAATTTTGGGCACATTGTTGGAACTCAATAGAACTTTGATTTCTAGAATGGGTAGAATGGAAGAATAAATGATAATATAAAAACTAATGATAAATTTACTCATTATTTTTAATTAAAATTTTCTATTATGATATGTGAATTTGTTAAATCATTAAGTAGCTTTATAGATCAATATCACAATTATAAATTAAGCTACTTTGATTATTGGAACTTGATATTTGGAGACTTTATTTTGCATTATCATTTATGAAATCAATGCAATTATTTGACTCCTCGAAATTATTTTTCACTATATCATCACTAAAATTAAAGCACCTTATTTTTTTTTGTGTTGTATTATTAAATGTTTTATTATTCTAATAGCCACACAAGTCATTGGGGACTTTAAAAACTCATTTGAAGGATCACATACTTGCAAAGTAAGCAAAAGGGCTTCATCAACATCTTAAGCTATGCCTCGTGGTTTGTAACCATGACAAACTCATCCAAGGGAATCATTGCAACTCAAAGGACCATTGATTTCTAGAATGACTGGTAATGGAAGAAACAAAATGAATACAATAAATGAAGATAAATTTGTTGATCCAAAAATTCCATAGATGTTTATTAATCTTTAAAACATAATAACATCTACTTTATCTTCGAAATAAAAATGATCGTTTGATTGTTTTCAATTTGCATATGAATTAATTTATCTATCCAAATACACTTTAATGATAAACAACTTGTAAATAACTGAGTGGAAATAGAACAACAATATTAAAATCACATACACAACTTTGATAACGGAGTTCACCCAATTTGGGCTATGTCTTTGGGTCCGTTTCCAATAGAGACCTCTTTATTAATGATCAAATGATTTTGTTTTACAATTACCTTTCTCAACGTTGTTCAAACTTAGAAACAGAGTATGACATCGAATTCTTTCCAAATTTTTGATAAAAATAAATATAAAGTTCATAAAGTTTTGTGTTGGAACCATGTGACATGCATAACTATGTAGATTCTAAGTCTAATTACCCTCAGGCATGAACTTCGAGACACTGTACCACATCTGTGTGTGTACTTGTCTTGGTCCATGTGCCATTAAATAACATAGGTCAACCAAACCATGGCCTGACCTTGGTGCTTACATAAGCATCGAATTAATAACAAAGTTATTGGTTTGTTATAACAAACTGTAACTTATGGTCTAGTGGTTAAAACTCTGGGTTATGGGGGAAGAGGTGACGGGTTGAAACCTGCGGACCTTCCCCAAATTATTAAATATAAAGAAATATAATAATAAATTTGACCTATACATTATTGATGAAATGTTGTACAATTTTTAACTCTATTTCCAACTTTATGAATTTTCTATTTAAAAAGTAAGTTTTAGTTTAATCTTCTATTAAAAAATATGCTAAGTATTACATTTCATTGATTTTTTATCAACATATATGCAAATATTGAATTTGATTAATGAATGAAAAAATTAATTTGAATAGTTACTTTTATGAATTTGGCTCACTTGGGGCCAAATTCAACAAAAAATTCCTCATATGATGGGGGAGCTCAATGCAATGGAGACCATTGCTTCCTGAGGGGGGAGGATTGATCGAGGTGGATATCGGTGGCCATCCACCTATTTCAACTGACTCATCTTGGCAGTTTTTCAGTTTGACAGTTTTTTTCTTAGTTTTCAGGTCCTGAACTTCGAGGGTCATTTTGAAGCCCTAAACAACGTTTTTAGGGCCCACCACAATCAAACTATAGATGGAGTCACAGTTTTACGACATAATGTGTAGTCCTTGGATAGTCCTTTCCAACCGGCTACCGTGTGCCTAAAACAAAGATCGTATGCAAAAATTACGACGCCGGGTAGTTGATGTACCAACTTGCCCCAACGGGGCCCACATGACTTTTGACGCTTCATCTCCTAGGGTTAGGTTTTTGAATGTCTAGGGTTTTGACATTTATGTTTATTGTAAAAAGGATTTCAGAGCTTCATTACACTCATCTTCTTGCGAATGAGCGTAACTGTCACATCTATTCTCAGAGATAAGCTGCCACCATTCTAGCGAGCTTGTTTCAGTCTGCATTTTACAGTTTCAACATATTACTTATTTAATAAAAGTCAAGTTTTATTGTATCTATGTTATTATTCATTGTGTCCGTGTGTTAATATTATAAATCTGTGTTTTCATTTCGTTTCACTCATAAATCCATATCATATACAGAGTTAGCCATTCAAATCTACAGATCTAATAATTTCTCACCAAATTTAAGACAAAATTAAACACAAAAAATCA
Organism: Picea engelmannii; assembly: GCA_009831015.1. Lineage (NCBI taxonomy): Eukaryota > Viridiplantae > Streptophyta > Pinopsida > Pinales > Pinaceae > Picea > Picea engelmannii. The sequence goes on from ML780391.1 coordinate 23,215, forward strand.
AAACATAGAATGTTTAAACTACGACTTAATTATTATTGAGCTTAAAAATAGAAAAACAATTTTGAGTTAAAATAAACTATAAGATAGTGTTCATAAGTTTTAGAAATACGTACTTTAAATGTTTTATGTTTTTAATTTTTTAAATATATTTTTTAAATTATTTATTTTTTCAAAATTTCATAACAAATTTAAAAGGAGGTTTAGAATTAAAATAAAAAAATTAGAACATTTAAACTTGTCCAAAAATATGATAGAAGACTAGAAAGATAAGTCTGGCTTTAGATGGTCAAGGAAACATGTGATGAATAGAAAGTACTAAATTCTTCGTCCCCTCGCGTAAAAATAAAATAAGAAATCCTTCTTTCCCTCATGTGACCTGAGGTCAAAGTAAATAGTAATAAATCCCTCGTCCCCTCGTGTTACACGAGGTCAAAATAAAATAATATCTTTTGAATATCCAACCGAACAGACGAAAGACACAAGAACCGAATACCGAAAAAAATACACCATCAATACGGAATTGGGCCTCGTGCTTTAACATTAAGTAATCAACCCACCAACTTTAGAGCAAATTAAGTACAAAAAATAGAGTGGCACGAAGGAAATGTGGGAATTCTAGAGATGAAGGCTTTGATTCTCCATGGACCAAGGTGATGAAGATTGAGTGAGATTTCTTCGGCCATCGGTAGTTGTACGTAGTTCATTAGGTGCACTACTTGAATTGATTTTCTTTGTATAGTCAAACTTATTTTTTAAAGATCCTAAAACAAAGTTTTATCATTCATAAAATTTACAAAGTTTATTATATGTTTTGTTGTGGTTATAATGATACTAATTTTATTATATGTTTTTGTGTGTGGTTATAGTGGTATTGTTAAGAAATATATGTATAATTAAGAATATGTGTTTTTGCTTTGAAGATTATAAGTTCAAATTTATAAGAGATATGGTATGTATATTTTTGTAGATTTTAGAGTAAAATTATGAAGAAAAGGTCACTTGTTCCACAAACAAAAAAGTCTCATACACCAACTTGATGTCTAATAACCTTATATATATATATATATATATATATATATATATAATTTATTGTATTAAAATTTTTATTGTGAAATATTTTTATTTGATTTATTATTTTGTCATTTTATTTTTTAATAAAATGTTATTTTTTATTATTAAAGTTATTGTGTCAAGATGTTTATTCATCTAAATTGGGGTAAGTAGTCACAAGTGAATCAAGTTACTTGTCAATAGGATTTAGTACAAGTAGTTAAGATGTTTATTCTACAATCTAAATTGGGGTAAGTAGTCACAAGTGAATCAAGTTACTTGTCAATAGGATTTAGTACAAGTAGTTGGGAGGAATGAACAAGTTGAACTACTAAACACTTACATGTTTCTTAGAAAACTATGAAATTGCTACATTTATCACATTTTAATGTTTAGAGATTTTTCAACTTTTTAAAAGTTTGATTTATCTCTCCATGGTTTACATAAATCTAAGTTAGTATTAAAAAATAGATTTATTTTACAATTCCATATTAATGAAATGTATAAGATCGTATTCTAGGAGCTCTCAATGCTACTTTTTTTCACTCATTCCTAAAGTGAGGAAGCGCGATATCTTCCATGATTTTAGGCCTATAGCCCTCTGTAACTTTGTATATAAAGTTATCTCCAAAATTATTATCTCCCGATTGAAAGATAAACTGGCTTCTTGCATCTCTTTCGAATAGTTTGGATTCCTTAAAGATAGACTCATCTTTGATGTTGTGGGGATAGCACAAGAGTGTTTGCACACTGATAAGACAAAGAAATTAAGCTCAATTATTCTAAAACTGGACTTAAATAAGGCATATGACAAAGTGAGCTGGCAATTTCTGCGATTAATGTTGATACATATTGGATTAAAATGGGAGGTCACCCAATGGATTATGGATTGTGTTTCTAGTGTAAATATGGCAGCTATGGTAAATGGTTCCCCTATGGATTTCTTTAAAATCTATCGAGGGTTGCGATAGGGATTCCTCTTTCACCATTACTTTTCCTTTTGATAGTGGAATGTTTCAGCAAACAATTGAAGAAGGGAAATTTCATGGCGTCAAAGTTGCCACTGAGAGTATCATAACTCACTTTTTTTTCGTTGACGATGTGCTCATTTTAGGCATTGGAAAGTTTGAGGATTGGATGGATTTCCAATCTATATCAAAAAAAAATTGTCTTGCTTTTGGTATGGATGTAAGCTGTCATAAATCATGTTTCCTTGCACAAAACAAATATTCAAGTCTTGAACAAAGGATGCATGCAACATTTAATATACAGTTTGTAAGTATTGATGAAGGAATGAAATATTTGGGTTTTTATATAAAACCAAATAATTACAGGGTGGCAGATTGGAAGTGGTTGATTCAAAAGGTGGAGAAGAGGATTGGGAACTGGACCTTCCGTTGGCTCTCTTTGGGAGGCAGATTAATTTTAACAAAATCTGTCTTACAAAGTTTTCCTATCTACTCGCTAAGCCTTGTCAAGATTCCTTCATCTATATTACATAGGATCTAGTAGCTCATCACTAACTTCATATGGAGGGGAGCTAGAAAATCTTCAGGATTCCACTTAGCAAATTGGCAAAAGATAGCTAGACCTATGGACAATGGGGGATGGGGTATTCAAAACCTATATTGGTTTTCATAATCACTTTCTGCCAAGTCATGTTGGAGGGGTCTTTTGGTAAGGGTTTGTGGAATTTGGTTTTAAAGAAGAAATACCTCAAAGGCATTGATTTGACTTCATGGTTGCACAAAGAAGAATATAAGTTCTCGGTGGCATCAATCATTTGGAAAAATTTCATGGGTTCATTGCGAATTATCAAACGGTGGCTTGCTTGGTCGATAGGGTGTGGCAAGTAGATAATGATTGGGTTAGACCCCTTCATTGGATGCAATGCATATTTTAGTCTCTTAGATTCAGTGATCCAACATCTTAATAATTTACACATTTTCTCTTTAGCACTGGCGACTCTCCCCAATGCACCTATCACACAACAAAGTTGGCTCGAGGTGGACCACCTTGGTATTTTGGGAGAGATGGCTATAGAATGGAAAAACTATCACACTATGCTTCAGAGTAGTGGAATTTCACTGAATAATTCAAGTGATAAGTTTGTTTGGTCTTGGAACTGAGCTTCGGGTTCTATAACTTTCATTTTAGCATATCAATCCATAACTTATAAATTTCTCTCAGCTGAAAACATATGGTGGTATAAGGCTATATGGTCGATTAATATTCCAGGAAAAATCATATGTTTCATGTGGCTCTGTCTGATGGACTGTATTCTTACTGGAGCAAATTATAGGAGACGTGGAGGGATAGGACCTTCGATTTGCATTCTCTGTCTTAGGGATGAAGAGACAACCTCACATCTTTTCATGCATTGTGAAATTTCACAAATAATTTGGCAAGACACACTTAGTTACCTGAAGATTTCAGAAGCATGGGACTGTCCTACATTAGACAAAAATATGTTGCAATAGTTTACTTCTTATCCAAAATTGAGGCATATACCTTTCCTGGTTTTATGGGGTATTTGGAAGTACAAAAATACAATTTTATTTGAAAATTGTCCCAGACATGACTCTAGAATTGTCATAAATATACTTCTATCAATTAAAGAACATACAGGGGGAAGTGAAAATGATAAACTAGATTACATTCTTAATCCGATCTTTTTTTATGACACTCCTATAGGTTTTTTCAATGGTGCAACAACTGGTGGTTTCTGTGGTATTGGTATTTATCTTAAACTAAGTGCAGTTCAGTCCTTCAAAATCTATTTTGCAGGTGGCAAAGGCAATAATATAAAACAAAGTTGAATCTATTATATCTAAATTCATGGAAATCAAAGATCATGAGTTTAAAAGATACTTTCAATGGGGTCAAATTTATGCGTGTGCACAAAACATTCAACACTGAAGCAGATAGTTAAACATTAAGAACCAAATGTTATTGTTTTTGTATATGACATGTATTTGTCATCCTTTCTTATCAAGTACTATTTAGTTGGATCTTATTATTTTTTTGAGGGAAGTAGTATGATAGATATACAAAAATATGGATAGATAAAGTTCTAACTTTTTGAACTGTTAAGAGTTCTACAATTTAGAGATCCATATGTAATAGAAAGTTTCTCTTGATCCATATGTAATAGAGAAACTTTCTATTACATATGGATCTCTAAATTGTAGAACTCTAAATTGAAATATAAATAAATTTCAATGAAAATGAAAATTAAAGAAATTAAGATTATGATGGTGGTGGTGGTGGTTAACTTCTCAATCCCACCTTAAGAAAAGTAAGAGATTAGTTGAATGTCCTTAAAATGTTATTTGGATGTTTGAAAATATTAAGAAAAAAGTTACAAGATCACCAAAATTTTGATTACTTAGAAGGTTAGGAAGGTCTATATTGTGACAAGTATTTTGAACTTGAGATCTAATTTAGGTATAGACAAGGTACCTTAGGATAAAGTGTTTTTTGTGTTCAACCCTCTATTGCCCAATATCCAGTTTTACTATACAACTCATGAGAATTAATTCAAACAAATACATACTTTTATTTATTTTTTAATATAAATTTTTAAAATTATATAAAATTTAATAATTTTTTAATAAATCTGAGATGAATCATGCTCTACCAAATATACGATTAGAATTAAAATATATGCCTTTCTTGTATTTTGTAAAAATGTAATTTAATTTAAGCGAGCGTGTCGCTTAAGAAGTGTTCAATTACACGACTGTAAATACAATGTGAAAATGGTTGCGAATCCAAACATTACAAGGAAATCGCAATTACCGGCAGCGATAAGAATGAAACAGCGGAATTTGTTTGGGGAAAGTAGGCAGGCATTGAAATTGGTGAGATAATGCCTGGTCGGAATACGGCCTTTACATGCGAAAGTCTGCTGACCAGACCAACATTGAATATACTTATAACTTACTCACTGACCGATGTGAACGCTACACAGGGCCGTATCTGACGGCTAAATTGCCTCGTCCGCCATACGTCAAACTCCATCTTATAAACACACCGCCCCCACACAAATCAAACTACATTATAATATCTCTGAGTTGAGAGCATTAGTGTTCATAACATTACTGTATTTTGAATTGTTCTCAGAGCAATGGAGTTTCTATTAGATGGCGAAGGATATTCCATCCGGAATGATATCCCGACGAACAACAGCCCGCCTCCAGATACGCCTGCCTCGCTTTTTGGTTTTCACTGCGCGGGGAATTCTCAGCTGCTTGATGGCTTTCCGCAGTTGCACCAGAAGATGAAGAATCCGGCAGACAATGAACGTATAAGCCCGGAAGAGACAGAAGGCTTCATGATAGCAAGCAACGGTGCCCAGGCAGTTCAACGTCGACCTGTCCCCGCATCCATGTCGAAGGAATCCAAGTACGCAGAAGCGACCACGGAGCTACGGCGTCCCTCGGCGAGTCTGTCTGTGAATGGGGGAGGAAGCGCCAAGGTGCGCAAGAAACGATCCAGAGTCCCCAAGAAAGTGCCGACGACGCTGTTGAACACCGACACTGCGAATTTCAAAGCCATGGTGCAGTGCTTCACGGGTATTACCGCAACCCCCTTTGGATTTTCATCCATGAACCCTACTTACTCTGCACATGTAGGCCAGCAGGAGTTGCAGCTGCTTGGCAAGCCCTTAACTTATAAGGCAGTACTTGACCCTAATATGAGCTGTGTTTCCCACCTTGATTCTGTCCCTGGCTGTTATCGTCCTCATCAACACAGTAGTACTAGGTTTCTTCCGTTTCAGTCTCTCCATGATTATAGAAACATCAGTAGCCCCTTGAACTTGTTTCCCAAGGCTCCTCAAGGGCAATTCTCGAACGCAGCTCCGCTTGACGACGGGCAATTCTCGAACGCAGCTCCGCCTGACGACGTGGGACTGATAAATTCGGCATCCGTGTTTCCTACACTGGCTATAACGCTGCCATCGGACAGAACGTCTGCCTACCTCATTTAAGCTCTGCCTCCACGCTCCATTTCTGTGTTTTCACCCTTTGTTCTAATGGCTCCTAATGGCAGAACCCAATTCCATTCTCCATTAACGAGTATTTGGTTTCTGTTTAATGTGATCTCGCGTGGAATCGTATATCGCTGCATCTTCTATGAAGTGAATACAATTCTGAATTGTTCTTCGTTTTCCGAAACCGCGTTCTGGTTTCCTGGTTATCATAACCCCGCTAGCTATTATTCATACTAAGCAGGCGGTATTAATTTGTTCTAATTTTTTCAGAGCTTTCTTATGTGASTTAATGATCATCTCAGGTTTTGCAATTCATCTGTCTCAATTTGACCTCTTTAGGGTTTTAGCAGATGGTATGATTGAAATTTCTCTTTTAGGGTTTTAGCATAAGGTATGATTGAAATTTCCAGGTTTTGCAATTCATCTGTCTCAATTTGACCTCTTTTAGGGTTTTAGCAGATGGTATGATTGAAATTTCTMTTTTAGGGTTTTAGCAGATGGTATGATTGAAATTTGAAAGWTGAAAGATACARCAATATAATCTGATTTTAAGCCAAAAGCTTTGGTCTTTTCAAAACCAGCAGTATTGAATATTTGAGACAGTTGCTTCGTCTGATATGTGTAGTGGCATATAGTGTCATTGATGTTTGAACTTGGACAATAAATATAAAAACTTGAAAACCCTTTTGAAGGAAAGCTGAATGATATTTTTAATCTTTGAATTACTAAATTAATGATGGAGACTGACAGTGCCATTGCTGACAACGAATTTAAACCACAACGAAGTTTCTCGGACTTAAATGGTTTTTCCTATTATTTTAATGGTTACACTTGCAATGAGCTGAAATATATCCAAATGAGCAATTGAAACCGTAAATAGTTTGTAAAGGTCTTTCTAAAACCTTCATGATCTTATGCTAAACATATAAAATTTGGTTAATTTATCTATAAAACAAATTTTAGTAAAATAAAGATGATTATATTAATATTATTAAAGATATTGATATCGTTAAATTTAAAGAAAAATATAATATAATAAAAAAAATAAGGAATAAGAAAAAATTAATGTAATATACATATATAATTAATTTATAAAGTCATCATCAAAATAATAATAAATTTTTATTAGTCAATTGGGTTTAGTTTGGATGATTGTAAGGAATTATTGTTTAACCACCCGGGTTCAATTCTCATAAATGACACGTGAAGCTCATAATGAGTATGTCTTACAAGAAATTTTTATTAGGCTAGACGCGGACCTTCCTTTAACTAATAGATACAAAAGAAATTTGGAAGACCTAATCCAGATTTTTTATGGTATCAAGCTAATCAAGTTTTGTAACTTACAAGATCTAATCATTTGCAAGTTTTGTAGTTCACAAGATCTAATCATTTTCTAGGTAGCACTATTGTGGATTAAGTGATATCACATATCATAGGCCTTTAACTCTAACTCTAAATTTTATCATGCACAAAAACACCATTGAGGAAAACTCTAATAACCAAAGGTACTTATTTTTTGACAAAAATAAAGACGATCTCTTCTTAAAGGACTTACACACTAAATTAAATCTTTTATCATATAAGAATTGTTGTTGCCTAATCCACACCTCGGGTCACGTGGAATAAATATTCAATCCATTGGATGTGGCCTTGGGAGCAAGTTTCGAGTCGAGGTATTATCACATGATTCTCAACTCATCCGTCTATGCTAACTCCTAGTGAAGCCAAGGGAGATAGTCACTAAAAAAGAATCTAAGGCTTAACTAACTAAGCACAATTATTGTTCTAGGAGTTAAATGAAAGCAAGAACAAACACAACTGCTCTAATAACATATATGACACATAAATGGAATTGCTTATGCTAGAGATATAAAGCATATAAAGTACTTGCGCATAAATGATATAACTTGAAAGAAGATACAAGTGCCTGAAAGTAAATGATAAGCAATATAGAGACCAATGCCAACAATGTAAAAGTTGTTGCAAGATATATGTAAAATGTTGTTGTAGGAATGTGTTGCAAGTGTTCTTGCTAAATTTTATTATTATTAAGGGTTATTTCTTGAACCAGTGGGTTTATTTCGTGAAGTGGCTTGATAATTGCAAGTCCACTTTGTGATTGCAAATTGTAAGTGTGAAACAAAAAGTAAATCTACTCTAATGCTTGTTTCCTTAAACTACTATCCCTCAAATGGGTATTGGAAAAATTGAAAGGAGTTCCAACAAGGAGAGAACGAATCTCAATGAGTATCCCCCTAAATTCACAAGTCGATCTACCAATATGGATCTCGTATTGAACAATAGTAGTACAAAGTTTTCCCTATTAAACTAATCCACACTAACCAGTTCTTGTTTTGATGGGTCCCCCGAGATCAAGCAAAAGTTGCAAGGGATCAGAGCATACTAGGGTTGTTGAGGGGAAGTTTTATTTGCCAAATTGAAATTGCAAAAATATCAAATCTAAACTAATTTAATCTAGAAAATGAAATCTATCTAATGTTTTGCGGTGCATGGATTTATTTTAGATTGGTTTTAGCTTTGCAGAAATGAAAATAAACAAGAGATAAAAGGCACACCACAAAAGAAATAGTTCCCCCACCCCGTGGGGGATTCTAGGACTAGTGGGTTATCCCACTTCTTTATTTTATTGATTATAATGATTTTTTGAAGAAGGTTTGCGGTCCTTTATACTTGAGGCCACAAACTTACAATAAGTGATGAAAGGATGAGTTTGGTTATCAGAAGATGAGCTTAAGGGGGTCCCGAAGGTCCGGATCCACCAAATTTCGGAAGAAATTCCCCTTGGCTGTCCACAAACCTGAAAAATCAGCAAGCTATTGGGGGAAAAAGATGCCCAAAATTGCTTTGAAAGGTCCTGCAAAATTGTGTTAAAAGTTGGGAAAAAAATTATAAAAAAAACTTATGATAAGTTAGCAAATTAAATACCAAGAAATCATGCAAAAGGAAAGCCTTCTTAGTGATTTTGTTTGCTGTCCTATATTAGAAAGAAAAATGGCACTAAGATTTTCCAAATTTGTAATGAAAGCACTAAGAATTAAATCTAACTTTTAGCTTTAATTTTTTTTAAAAGAAATACTTTCTAAAAGTGAACTTTTGCATGAAAGATCTACTTGAAATTTGGATCTAAACTTTGGCTCTATACATGCATGCTTTGCATAAATAAATATCTACTTAGAATTTATAAATTGGCCTTGGATATCTATGCATTCAAGTAAAAGTAACCAGAAAATAGTTGAAACTTTGAGAAGGAGAGAAAGATGAGTTTGTAAGGTTTGGAACCCTTGGGAAATGGAGTCTTCCAATTGTTTGAGGAGGGAATTTTTCCTTGAAATGTTGGAGAAATGGAGGATGCAAACTTGATCCACCACTTTTCCAAGCTATGAGGTCATGTGAACTAAAAAATCTTGTAAAACAAAATGTCAAAGCTTGGTGCCACCTACAATAAAAACTCCAAGAGCATGTTAGTTAAACTAAACACACATGCATATCAATATATTTCAAATAAGAAAACAATATAATTAAAGATATAAAACTAGCATAAATAATCCTAGGCCTAGCTAACAATTGAAATACAAAACTTAGAACATATGCCTTGGGGGTATTAATTTTCTAACTCAAAATACCCCTTCAAGAGAGTAAAAAATGACGTTTGCTCAATAAAAATCAATTTTACTAAAAGAAAGGTGAAAAAAGACAAAAAAAAATAAAAAAATCAGCATCCCTTTTATCAAGGAGACATGCCTTTTTTTTTTTTTTTGGTCTTTTTTCACCTTTCTTTTAGTAAAATTGTTTTTTATTTAGCAAAAGTCATTTTTTACTCTCAGGGTACAAGGGTTGAAGGGGTATTTTGAGTCAGAAAATTAATACCCCCAAGGCATATAACATCTTATAGTACCACTTTTTTAAAGTTACATAAAATTACAAGGTAAAATATCATTTTATGGGAATTTTTACAATTTATTAAAAAAATAAAAAAATCCTAAGAGGGACTTAGTGCAATGTCCATAAGACGTAAAAATAATGAAGAGACTGGTAATATACATTAGAAACTAGACTTGGACAACTTACAAATGCCTAACCATAAGTACACACTCCAGCTTTGGAGGTAATGAGTGAAAAAACTTAGAAATTATAACTCGCTTATGCAATAAGGTATAATTAACAAGTGAAAAAAAACACTCTAGAGTATGAACTCATGGTTAAGTCTTAGGGAGATAATCCTTTTACATAACAAAGTTATGATGTTATTTCATTTTGTTATAATTCCCCCATGGGGGTATTGACGATGCATAGAATAAGAAGAAGAAGGAAGACTCTAAAAGGGCCATAAGGCCCGACTGGACTTCTGAACTCTGAATTTGAACAAGTATCTTGTTCAACCTTTGCATATCATCGTTAGTCCTACCTGGTGCGACTAGGGGGGATAAAAATTGGTTCCATATGAGGACATGTGCTTGATCTTTGGAAAACATGTGAGAACCTTAGAATCTATGATCTACAATACAAACATGTATTACCAAACGGATATACTAGCTACACATAGAATATATAGAAGCCATCAAATAAAACACAAGTTACACACACACACACATATATTATCCTTTGTATTTTACTTCTTCCTTGTATTTTACTGTATTTCATTTTTTCGTCATCTCAACATTTCACCTTTTTGTATATATTTACTCAACTAACATTTCATTTTTTCATATATATATATATATATATATATATATATATATATATATATATATATGAAAAAATGAAATGTTAGTTGATGATGAAAAAATGAAATACAATAAAATACAAGGAAGAAGTAAAATACAAAGGAGAAGGGTTAGAGTCAAACTATTTTACAAAGGATGTCCCTTGGGAATCAAATGTTACCATTGAAGACCAATTTGAGGCGTTGCCCATTCACCGTCAAGTTTATTCTTTTACCATTCAACTGGCTGATGTAGAAAGAATTTGGGCCAACCTTTTCATGAATCATGTAAGGACCTATCCATACACTTCCAGATTTCTGATGCCCATATGATTTCACTTTTCTTTTATTTCGTAGAAGCACTGTATCACATTTATGAAAAGTCTTTGGCCATTTTGACTTGTCAAAGGCCCTTTTGACTTTATCCTAACCTTTAACATTCTGTCTCATCTTCTTCACAAGATTTATCACATTTTTTCTTTTTCTTGAAGTACTTTTTTATTTTATTTTTATCATCTTGGGATCTTGATCTAATTTAACATTCATTTCTATGTGATCACCAAGTTTTTTAATTCTTTTTCCATTTTACACTTTCCTTGTCCGTCAAAGATCTGCTCTCTACCAAAGAATATTTGTCTAGATTCTAAGATATATGGAATGGATGGCCCAAAAATTGCTTCTAACTCATTCTGACCACTTGTTAACTCATCTGATAGCTGATATGTACTACCCCTATGGAAAACCCCAATTGTAATGTAAATGTAAATGTATATAGGCCAGTGATCCATGGGTGCACAAGTTTTGGATACAGTTAGCATGGAGACACCCAGGGAAGAGTGCACACCCATTCCATAAATTTTCATGCACCTGAGTAAGTGCACGAGGATTGTCGTGGGAAAGAACCAAGGGAGGAGTGCGCGCCCATTTCATAGTTTTTGCGCACCTAAGGAAGTGCATGAGGATTGTCTTGAAGTGCGCATTAGACCAAGCTTTTTTTCTAGGATATTTTGTGGTAGAACAACCTTTCTATATATGTATATTTGAGGCGTTTCCCATTCACTGTCAAGTTTATCCTTTTACCATTCAACTGGATGATGTAGAAAGAATTTGGGCCAACCTTTTCATGAATCATGTAAGGACCTATCCATACACTTCCAAATTTTTGATGCCTGTATGATTTCACTTTTCTTTTATTTCGTAGAAGCACTGTATCACATTTATGAAAAGTCTTTGGCCGTTTTGACTTGTCAAAGGCCCTTTTGACTTTATCCCAACCTTTAACATTATGTCTCATCCTCTTCACAAGATTTATCACATTTTTTCCTTTTTCTTGAAGTACCTTTTTATTTTATTTTTATCATCCTGGGATCTTGATCTAATTTAACATTCATTTCTATGTGATCGCCAAGTTTTTTAATTCTTTTTCCATTTTACACTTGCCTTGTCCGTCAAAGATCTGCTCTCTACCAAAGAATATTTGTCTAGATTCTAATATGGAATGGATGGCCCAAAAATTGCTTCTAACTCATCCTGACCACTTGTTAACTCATCTGATAACTGATATGTACTACCCCTAGGGAAAACCCCAATTGTAATGTAAATGTAAATGTATATAGGCCAGTGAGCCATGGGTGCACAAGTTTTGGATACAATTAGCATGGAGACACCCAGGGAAGAGTGCACACCCATTCCATAAATTTTCATGCATCTGAGTAAGTGCACGAGGATTGTCATGGGAAAGAACCAAGGGAAGAGTGCGTGCCCATTTCATAGTTTTTGCGCACCTAAGGAAGTGCACGAGGATTGTCTTGAAGTGCGCATCAGACAAATCTTTTTTTCTAGGATATTTTGTGGTCGAACAACCTTTGTATATATGTATATTAAGGCCATAGTGATTGTGTGGATATTAGGTTGGATATCTTGAATTGCAACAAGGGCCAGTGCGTCTATTTTTTTTAAAAGTAATTGCACTCAGATATTAATAAAAACATATCACTGCGCGTAGATCAGTCAGACGAAAAGAGACGGGGGATTAAAACTCCACTAAAATGGGAAAGAGGTGGGAATATTAAAGGGAATATTTTAATAATATTTCCAAAAGTATAATTATAGGACATGTATCTATCCTAAGTTCCTAGGGGATGGGAATGAGTCACCAAGTGGAGCAAATCTAGTTCTTAAGGTGACAAGTGTCTAGTCTTAGCCATGCAAATATATTGTTGGGCCTTAGTGTATTTAAGGGGAATTTACTCATTTCTTCATCAAGTAGACCAAATTTCCTCTATGAGGCATATGTATCTTGCTGTAATTGGCTGTCATCACATATCCCTGTGTTGGGAAAGGCCTGTGTACTATTGAAGAGGCGGGTTGTCAGGCCCGTGTTTGTTGAAGAAGCGGTTTGTTAGGCTCGTGTTTGTTGAAGAAGTAGGTTTTCATGCATGTGTTTGTCAAATAAGCGAATTGTCAGGCTCGTGAGAATTCTCTCCAGGCGAGAGAACTACTAGGAATTTATTTCCCAAGGTGCTTAGTTACAGCTACAGAGATCTGAGACTTCCTGTCCAGCCTGTTGTTGAAGCCTTGGAAGAGAAGTAGGGTAGATGAAGGATTGTTGAGTAGAGAAGGGTCACACTTCCTGTGGTGGGATAGGCATATGGGGAATGAGGGACTATAGTCTATTTGTTGGGATTGACACCTTTGTCTAAATGTTTTTATTGTTGATAGACTTAAGCTTGGCTTAGGAATCCTTTTCCTTGGTGGAGTCTTAGCCCCATCTTGGGGGTGACCTGCTGCTGAGTTTATGAGAAGTAGAGTCTATGGATGGAAGGAACGTATGTGGTCTGCGTGTAGTTGGTGGACTACAAAAAAAGATAAGTGTCCTCTTATTTGTATTATTCTCTGAGTAATGTGCATATACATATTAGCTATATTAAGTGTTACAATTGTATAAATATTTGTGCATGGATTATAAATGATGCAAAACTACATGTTTGTTGCATATGCAGGGCATGGGTCATGACAATTATTTGTGTTCATATATTGTTTAACATGTGAATGCTTATGCTAGTTTCCATTTATGGAATTGGTACATAATTATGTTGTCCTGGACATGTATTTTTAGTTTTGAATAATTGTTGTAGATATAAATCATAGTAGTTATTAAATGTTTCCTATTAAATAATCCTATGGTAATGGTCATGGGATTCTAAGGCAAGTCATGAATCATCTCGGGCATAGGGAAATCTGTCCACACGTGCAAATGGGATAGACCTCACATGCAACATAGGAATTATTGCGTGCATGGTAGTTATATGAGTTCATTTTTTTGTTGTTATAGTCACTATATATTAAGTAAATTCAGTAGTAATCATATGATTTCTAGCACGAAGAAAGAAATGTTAGGCATGCTGAGGGACATTCGACATGCCCGACATAATGACTATTGAGCGTGCAAAATTTCTAAGACTTAGTTGATGCGTATGGTACAATACTGCTTTGCACACACTAAGAAAACATAGTTGGAGCAGGGATGGGGGATGTTACAAAGTGGTATAAGAGATTTTGGTTCAACACTGGACTTGTATGGGCCAGAGATCAACATGAAGTTGGCGAGCTAGAAATTTTTATGATGGTCATGGGGTCACAAGCTGGAAAATATGGAAAAAAAAGTTGAGTGAAGAAAGGATTCCAGTGCGCTAAGTATTGGTGTGTAGTGTGTGTGTACTGAATTTTTGGCACTGCATAGTCCAAGAATTATCGTGTGCGGAAAATATCAATGCATGGAGTATGCACACTGAATATTGGAGCTGCGAGGTATATAATTGGTGGAGCACATGTAATATGGGAGTGCAATACATGCACGGTGAATATAGATTCCATGCATAATTGATGGGTTCTTGCATAATAATAGTGTGTAGAGCGTGCACATTGAATACTAGTGATGCGCAGTGAGCATGCGTTGAATATAAGCATTGCATGGATCAAAATTATTGGTGCATGCATAGTGTTGGTGCACAATGCATGCACATGGAATATTGGTGTTGCGTGGAGCATAATTGGAGATGTGCATTTAGTATAGGGTACAAGAGGGTGCGCAATGAATATTGGCACGACATAGAGCAAAGATGTAATTTGTGTGTAATATTGGTGCGTGATACAAAAGTTGTGTGCACTAGAAAATGATGCGTGGAACCCAAAAGTTGAGTGTGCTAAATATTAGTTCCCGATATAAAATCTTTGCACACTGAATACTTGTGCACTATATGTGTGCTTGTTATTACGTGTGTAGAGCATGCACATGTGATGAATATAGGTGTATAATATAGAATTGGTATACATGCGAGCTTTGAAAGAAAGAAAAGGAGAGAAAATAGGAGGAAAAGTCTTGGATAGAGGAGTCCAAATATTCACCCAAAATTTTGAATTAGGTTGTTAAATTCACCAAGAATCAGAAGAAAGGATTCTGATACATATATGGAATATAATGTGTACAATATTTATGGTTTCATAAATTATTTAGTCTAACAAATCTTGTTCCCTACACATTGAGTTAACAACAATTTAATCAGTACAGGACCAACACATAGATAAGAAGCATGGAAGATGCACCAAGAACATACATCCATGAATATGAGGTCAGAAGGATGTATGAAAATATAAGTGATGTGGGTACTTATTCAAATGGACATGCAGAAGGAAATAAAGAAATAATAAATTTGGTGAAGACCATAAAAGGTTTTCAAAAGGATGTCCAAAGTTACAAAGATGATAATGATAGGCTTATGAAAGACAAGGAGGAACAAGATGGATTCAATATTAAGTTTCTACAGAGCTTGAGAAGAATTGAGAAAAATATGGATAAGGATATTGAGTCAAGAAAATCAAGGAGACACGGGTCTCGTGGTGGGAGAAGAAAAATGAGAAGTGTTTACAGGAAATACCATCACTCTCCAAGATATTCAACTGAGAGAGCCCGTAGTATTTCAAGCCCATATATTGTTAGGAAACATAATAGGAGGTCCGTGATGGATGAGCTACAAGGAGAAATGAATAAGATTAAAACTCCTATTTTTGATGGTGAGCACAAGAAGGATGAAGATGTGAAGAACTGGTTGTTGGGCATGAGGAAGTAATTTCAGTTGCATAATTACTCTTCACAAGTAGAAGGGAGAATAACCATCTACCAGCTCAAGGGAAAAGCATCAATGTGGTGGAGCCCGTTTCTGCAAGTACAACACATTGATGAGAGAAAGGTTACTTGGAGGGATTTCAAGACGTATTTTCAAAATATATACTTAATTAAATGTTACTATGATAGGAAAATGAAGGACTTCTTTGAAGTCAATCTTGGAATTATGACCATAGATGAGTAATAAAGGAGATTCATAGAGCTATTGAAATGTGTTTCTTTCATCAAGGATGAACAAGTTAAGATTCATAGGTATCTGAGTGGGATGCCATCATTTATCGGTGACAAAATATAGTATGATGATTCCCAAGACATTGGAGGAAAATATAAGGAGAGCCAAGTGTCTCTATGATCATCATAGAGGAAGACCCACTTACCAAAAGGCTTGGGAAGACAAGAAGAAAGGAAATATGGAACATAGGAAGAAGGGGACCAAGCCACCATTCTTCCGAAATATTTTTTCAGGGAAAAAAAACTCCCAAGGAGCCCAAAATGACAGAGGCAATGGGGAAAAGACTAAGGAAACAACCAATGAAGTTTTAGTGTTGTGAGGGAGATGATATGTACATACATTTTCCTCACAGAGGTGAAAAAATGAGGATTGTTCACAATTTACAACAAGTTGACACAGTGGAGGACATGGGCAGAAAAGTACATAGGATCTACGTAGCCTTGGATAATAAGAAAGCTAAATTTCAGTCATATATGATTGAAGTGGATGGTATGATCAACAACAAACCCATTGCTATTTTAATTGATTCAAGATCTAGTCATAGTGATATAGATCCTAAGATGGTGGAAAGATTCCAATTGCCAAGAAACAAGCTTGGAAAACCTTGGATGGTGAAATTAGCTACAAGATCTAAAAGGAAAATTAATGAGATGGTTAAGGCATGCCCAATATACATGAATGGATTGAGAACATAATAATATTTGAATATTATAACTTTGGGCTCATATGATTTCCTAATTGGTATGGATTGGTTGGACATACATCATGTTTTCCTAGACTGTTATAATAAGGTTTTTACTTGCTTGGATGAAGAGGGGAACTTGAAAACAATACAGGGGATTCCAAGAGCTGTAACTATTAGAGAAGTTTCAGCCTTGAAGCTGAAGAAAATATTTAGGAAAGGATGTTAAGTATTTGCATCGCATATGGAGGAGGAACCTAAGTATAAAGTTCAAAATATTGAAGATTATGCAGTCCTAAAGGAGTTTGAATATGTATTTAGATAAATAATGGGGTTTCCTCCCAACAGAGATATTGATTTCTTTATAAATATAATTCCTGGGGAAACCCTAGTATCCAAGACTCCTTATAGGACGAGTACAACATAACTGAAAGAATTACAAATGCAACTTGAAGGGATTCTGAAGAAGGGGTATATACTCCCAAGCGTGTCACCTTGGGGTTCCCCTGTATTGTTTGTAAAGAAAAATGATGGAACGTTGAGATTTTCCATTGACTTCAAGTAGTTGAATAAGGTAACAATGAAGAACAAGTATCCTTTGTCAAGGATAGATGATCTCTTTGACCAACTGAGAGATGAAAAAATATTCTCTAATATTGACCTCAGATCAGGCTATCATCATGTAATAATTAGTGGAAGACATCAAGAAGACAACCTTCAGGATGATGTATGGACATTATTAGTTTACAGTAGTTCCATTTGGGTTGTCGAATGCACCAGTTGTCTTAATGTGTTTAATGAATGGTACTTTCATAGAATACTTAGATAATTTTTTCATTGTATTTTTGGATGACATACTTATTTACTCAAAGTATGAAGAAGAACATGAGTAGCACTTGAGGATGGTGTTGGAAGTATTGAGAGAACATCAATTCTATGCAAAGTTGAACAAGTTCTCATTCTACTAGAGGTAGATTCATTACTTGGGTCATACCATTTCATAGGAAGGGATAACAGTGGACCCAAAGAAGATAAATCCATTGAAGGATGGACAACACCAAGGAATGTCGTAGAGGTGAGATATTTCATGGGACTTGCAGGGTACTAAAAAAGGTTTATTGAAGGATTCTCAAAGATTGCACACCCCATCACATCCTTGAAAAATAAAGGTGTGAGATTTGAATGGAATTCTGATTGTAAAATGAGTTTCCAACGCTTGAAGAGTTTGTTGACAAGTGCACCAATTTTGAGAATTGTTGATCCTAATGAAGACTTTGTTGTGTGCACTGATGCATGCAAGGAAGGGCTTAGTGGAGTCCTTATTAAGAATGGGAATGTGGTGTGCTAAAAATCAAGGATGTTAAATGAGTGTGAAAGGAATTATGCTACTCATGATTTAGAATTGGAAGCCATAGTGCATGAGTTGAAGATGTGGATGTACTACCTCATAGAAAAAATATTTTAATTGAGGACAAACCACAGTGGTCTGAAATATTTGTTTGGACAACCAACTCTAAATGTCAGGAAAAGAAGGTGGTTAGAATTCCTCAGTGAGTATGAATTTGATATAAAAAATATCAAGGGTAAAGAGAACAAGGTGGTTGATGCACTCAATATGAGAGTGCATGAGATCATGCTACAACTATTAACATGTACAAATTAGATTTGAAATATAGAATGTTAGAGGATGAAAAAATAGTTCAACACTATGTGGAAATAAAGACAAAGGTACAACAAGGTATTTTGTTGTAGACCATTGCAAATTTTGAGTTAAAAGAGTATGAAATCCTCATGTACATTGCTGACATTTATATGAAGGAAATTGATAGATTGCACGGTGTACCTAAGAAAATTGTGTCTGACAGAGATCCCAATTTCACATCAAATATTTGGAAGGGATTATTTAAAGGATTTGGGAAAAATATGAATTTTAGTACAACCTACCATCCATAGTCACATGGGAAAACAGAAAGGGTAAATCAAGTGATAGAAGTTATGCTAAGAATGTATGTGATGGACAAACTGACACAATGGGAAAAATATTTACATTTGGTTGAGATTGCTTATAAAAAAGGGTATCAAACATCTCCAAATATGAGCCCATTTAAAATATCTAACCAAAGTGGGACACCGAAGGGAAGTTTGGTGAAGTGTTATCACAAGTCTATGGGAGACATGATATGAGGAAGATCCAAAGTATGTGTTAGGTTGGTGAAGTATTGAAATAGAGAAGGGACAATGAGTCTGTGGTGGGAGCATGTTTGGGATGCACCACAGAGGTTGCCAATTTTTTTTTGATGGATGAATCTTGGTGGGGAGAATATGTGTATGAGTTGGTGAGGTGAGGCGAGTCACGTGACTTTTCCCAAGTTATAAACCAAGCTAGTAGTTCTCATATTGTAACTGTTTTGCAATAATAATATAATTTGGATGTTAGGCACTCCTTGTTCTACTCGCACTATAAACTATCATTGACACTTGAATCCGTTAGGACCGACGCGACAACCTCTCGAGGATGTAAATCCCCCTGCATTTTTATAGAGGTGGTACTCCTATTTAGATTTTCTTGAGATTTTTAAAATATTCAAAATGCGGGACTTGAAAGAAGTCCGTTATAGTAATTCAAAGAAACATAAATATTACAATAAAGTAAAAGGAATTTTTTTTTGTTTTCTTTTTAAAGAAAGTTCCTGAGAAAGGGCCATGAATCACACATTTAAAGCAAATAAGCAAAATTTCCTCACATCCATCATAGTTTGGGATACATATTTCTTATCACATAAAATAAAAAAGAAGATGATCTGCATGCATAAGAGAACTTTAACTGAGTGGACATATGGGAAAATCAAATAAAGATAATGATAGATCAACCTAAAATACTTTATATTCTAAAAACAGGGTTACAAAGCACAGTCGAGATTGTTCCCGAAGTAGTTCTCTTGAAATTTCAAAAAATATATAGTCTATTACATATTCTTGAAATTGTAAATGTGTTTGTCTTAAAGACAAATATTGGGGTTTCTGCAGACCATAAAGAAAATAAGTACAAGAATTTAGATTTTATAAAGAAGATAGTGGGTGGTAGAAGATTCAACAAGACCTGATAAGAAGAAAAAAATGAAGTTATTAGTCTTCGGTTAAACCTTTCTAGTGAAAGAGGTAGAGTAATTGGATGAAGGACTTGATAAAGAAAAGAAATATGTGATCAACGTAAACTTACTATGATGGTCTCTCCCGTGTTAATTTGATTGCTGATGTCCTTTTATCATTTTCATCGATGATTACAGGAACCATCTCAACTGCTTCTTGCCCTTCGTTTGTCAGTTTATTGATAGCCTTCTTGAACCATTCTTCGATGTAACGTTTCATAGGTTCCACGTTGATTTCATGTCGGATTTTAATATTGAACAACTCACCCTCTAATTCACAGAGATCAATGGAAATTCCATGTAATATTTCTTCAATATCTTGATTTTTTATGGAGTAATCTACTAGGTTGTTATATATGGTGTTCTCATCATATTCAATTATGCCATATAATTTTTCAATTGACAATCCTTTAAAAATCTCAACTTTATCATCGAATTGTTTTTTTTTTAGGAACAACGAGTTGAGGATCAACTTGGGATGTTAGACCTCGTTAGTGCTTCTGTCTAGGTCCAGCTCTGTGAGTCTTTTGAATAGATCTTATCTCCTTGTTAAGGCTTAGCTGCATGCCTGAATGATGCTGTTCAAGTTCTTTATTTTCTCTTCCAGCATGCATTCAACTGCTTGATCCGAATTGAAGAGGGAAGGTCCTCCTCTCTTATCTTTAACTTTGACATGTTGGAAAATTTAATACCAAAGGGTACCATGACATCAAGGTAGAAACCTTCTTCATTTTTTAGGTCAGCCTGTAGATATTCAAGGAAGGCATGCGCCCTCGCGCCAAAATAAATCACACTTTTTGAAATTTCCCAAGCTTCTGTAATCAGTGCCATTATTTTCTTGATATTATTCTCCACATAGCTCATGGCTAATGTGAGTAGGCTTGAATATCCTTTTATTTTGGTTGTGGGTGTGGTAGGTTTGACAATTGCCAAAGGGATGGCAAGGAGTGGAAGAGGCATGAAAGTCTCTTCAAGTTCCTTAATCCTTTCCTTTAACTTTATATTTTATGCTTCGATACCACCAATGGAATCGTCGAATGCATCACCAATGGATCCAAAAATGATCTTTTAAATACTTGGTTGAGTTTTAAGCATGCGTTAAATTAGCACTTAGGAATTAAGAAAATAATAAGATATTAATCAAAGAATATTGCATCCATCATAAAAAATTCATATCAGAAAGTAAACATAAGGAACGAAAAACCATAACAACAAGCTTGATAAAGGAGTTCGGTAAGGTCGCCTGTGTCTCCCAGCCTTTGTCTCAATGGGGGAGGATTTCTTATTAATATTCAATTATCCAAAAGTAAATTATAAATGAATCAAAAGGATTAAAAACTGGTCTAGCTATGTTCTACTCAACCTCAAGAATCCAACACAATTGACGACACTAAAAAAGGTTGAGTGTAGCTCCTGAAAATGACCTCCAAAGTTTGCTTCCTCAACGGCTTCCCTACATAAAAATAGCTTTAGCTCCCAAAATATTAAGCATTTTGTTGTATCTGAACCTATTTTCCATGGAAAACAGGCCTGGTTAAATAGATTTGGAGATGGGGGTTGAAATCCAACTTCCCCCCATGATTTGGGCCTCTTCTTGGGCTCAAATCCCCTATTTTAGGGAAAAAATCCAATAAAATCAGGTTATTAATCATTAAAAATCCAAAACCTATAGTAAAAAAACCCAAAAATGGAAAAGATATGCACACGCCCTCTGTCTCTGGGCTCCAGGTCACATGGTAATGCCATTTGGCTAGGTGCCAAGCGCCCATTGCGCTCGCGCCCTGTTTTGTCGTTGGATGTGGTCGTGTGGTGGTCTATGTGGCCAAGAACTGGCCTTCGCCCATAGGGGCCTATCCCAAAAATCCTGCCAATCATCAATTTAAATGAAAATTCAGGAATATGGTTAAACAAGCCCCATGGTAGCCCAGTCGATCCCCCGTTCATTGCAAAGTCTTTGGTTGGAGGATAGGTTGGAGGTTCAAACCACCAAAGGTAACAAATTTTTGGCCTAGCCAACATTGGCTAAATCTGGAGTGCCACATGGTGCCCTCTGATTGGGCCATGTGTCACCTCTAGATTGTCCTATACAATCTAGTCAATGCATAGTCATCTGCCCATTCATTATGCACAGTTAACTACCACGTCAACATCCATACTGCCACATCACCCTGCCACGTCAACATTTGTACTGCCACCTATCATTCATACTGCCACATGTCAAACTATCATTGGGCCACTTCAACATTTCATACATCCAAGTGTCGCATCCATATAGTGCCACATGTTGCATCCGTACAGTGCCACATGTCACATTTTTACTGGTCCACATCACGTTTGAAAATGCCAAAAATGAGTGACATGTGTCACCTCCTTGTGCTGCCAGGTGTCCCTGCCGACTTCATCATGAAGTACTACTGATGTCAATAGTACATCCTGTTGACTGTTGACTTTGATCAATTGACTTTTTTTCATGTTTGGGAAATCGATCAAAGCGCGATAACTTTCGCATACAGTGTCCATTTTTGGAAAAAAATATATGGCCGGAATCGGTGCGACGAGCCCAAAGAAATGGCACTAGTTTCATATGATTCTGAGAATATTGATTTTTAGGCCTTCCTAGATCCATTTTGGATCATGCCTCCCCACTAAGACTTTTTGGTCCTCCAAAAGGATATTAACCAATCATCAAGTGAAGGATATGCCACCCCACTTGTCCTTTGTATTTGAACTCTATCCTATGCACCCGTCACATCATAATAAATTGCAAAACAACCATGAAAATTGAAAACATATTGTTAGCCACTTGAACTCGTTCACATCTTACTGAAGCCACTACCATCCATGTTGAAAACATTAGTAGTGATAACATCATAAATATGACTGCAAATGAACTAATATGTTTGATGTGCTTGCACGACATTAGCTTATCTTGAAGAAAAGTATTATTGAATTTCCATTCTACAACCATCTCATGTTCATGCTTAATATCAACTACTTTACTTGGAACAATTATATGTGTGTTTCTTGCATAAGATGCCTTCCTTAATTGTTCCATTGTTTGAAGAGATTGATTTAATTTTAAGTGATGAGCATGTACAACATATTCATTTCCTTCTTTAGTTAAGTGATATTTATTCTATTCCATGTAGAATATTGATTTGTGATCATATAAATAAGGGATACCTAATACCATTCCACATTCATTTAGTGGCACCACATCACACGTTACCTCATCCACAAACTTTGATGAAATTGCAAACTTTAAAGTGCATTTCTTTGTTATGTGCAATTTAGGATTGTTGCTTATCCATTTAAGTGAGTAAGGTTTATGATGCATGTTAGTGTTTATTCCCAATTTCTTAACCACTTCTTCTAAAATCAAGTTAGATTGAGATCCACTATATATCAATTTTTCTATCTTAGTATGCTTCATTATGACCCTTAGATCAAACAACTTACTTCTTGAATTAGAACCATCACCAATACTACCTTTCAAGCCAACTACTATGATTTTAGTCTCATCACCTGAATCATACCCCAAGTCTGTTGGTTGTGTTGTTGTTGCAATTGTTTGTCTCCCTTTTCTTTCTTTAAAACACTTCGGTCTCTTCTCTAGGTGCAATTGACAACAATGGTCATCATCACACCCTTCTTTCTTGCAATGATCGCAAGAGAGATTTTCTTCCTTCACTGTTGATGAACTTGCTTTCTTTCCATTCCACTTTCGTTTGTCTTCTTTCCTTGAAGACAATTCCCCTCATACACCAACTCATGTTTTCCCTGCTTCAATATACATTGCTTGAACATAAAACTCATCAAGATTAGTAGGTCCAAACATAAATACAATGTTATCAATATGTGTAGGTAAACCTCCTATATACTTCATAAGATTTTCTTGTGTATGTAATGGAATATTTGACATTAATTCCATCTTATGAAATTCATCCCTGTATTCTTGCACCATTTTTCCTTTCCTTAGTTTAAGACTTTGCCATTCAATTAAAGCATTTTCCTTATAACCCAAAGGATACAACTTCTTTCTAAGTGCAATTTTTTTTTTT
>ML780391.1:47395-97484 GCA_009831015.1 Picea engelmannii
TTAGAATAATTTAGGATTTAGAAAACAATAGTGATAACATAAGAAAACAAATTAACAGGGAAAAATGAACTTCACCAATAAAGTTGACACAAGCATCCTGTAATAATTTCACTATATTACTGAAAATCTGATCAATGGTGTCTATGTGGGATGCTTTACAATACTAGTCCTATCTTTCAAACAAGTCCCAACCCTGCATACTTCGAAATGAGAAGTATTTATAAATTCATTTACAAAATATCCTTTCATAACTGACAAGGATTTATTTTAGGGATATCTATGTTGATACTGAGAGGGGGGTGAATCGGTATCAAATACAATTTAAAACCTTTTTCAACTTATACTTAAAGCATTCAGTTATATCCAATGAGAAATGAAAAATAGTATAAGAGTTACACCAATACACCACAGTACACCATGCACAATATATGAGAAATAATCAATAGTTATTGTTCAAGGGAAGTAATGACTTCCAAAGGTAGGTACATCTTCCAAATGTAAAGGGAGGGATAAAAATCCAAGAAGAAGATACAATCCTCCAATATCAAGAGAGGGTTTAACTCTCCATCCTTGCCCCTTCCTTCCACCCAAGAATATGTTGAAATTACTAAGACAACTAAGAGGGGGGGTGAATCAGTTGTTACTGTGCTTAAACAATTTATGACTATTCAAATAATTTTAATCTCTTTCAAGTGACCATCAATATTATACAAGATATGAAAAATAAGAATAATGAACATTAGTCTCACATAAGATATACACAGAGACAATTTTTTCATGAGGAAACCCATAAAGGGAGAAAAACTTTTCTTCTTCGAATGATAGGCAATCTTTTAAGTTCTATACATCATCTATCCTTGAGAACCAACTCAATGTGAGGCTACTACCTCTGTTTTACAAGATCCAACTTGTTGAGAGCACCAACTCTCTGGTTTCTCTAGCACCCACTAGAAGGAAGCACCAACTCCCTGTGTGTTCCAACACCAACTGGATGGAAGCACCTACTTCAACTTATACAAGCACCAACTTGCATACAGAAAACTCTGTGTTTTCCCGAGCACCACCCTGCTGCCCTGTTTTTCTAGCCACAACTATATGGAAGATACAAATTCCAATATTCAAGCACCAACTTGAATATCAGAGGACCACAGTCCTCCCTAGCACCACCCAACCTCCCTGATTATAAATAAATGAATGAATAACCACCATTAAAAATATATCAATGCTTACCACTACTCCTCTGTTATGCAATTCTTCTCTGCTTCATAATCCTTCTGCTTTGTTTATCTTTTGTTTATCATTTATGGGTTTGATCTCACACCGTGCATTCTGCGATTTTCCTTTCTCCCTGTTTACTTCATTTTTCCTTTAGAAATACTAACCTGACACAGTCATTGCATCTCAGCTTTATACCTGCTATTCCATTCATTTACCTCTCAAATATCCTAGAGAAAAAAATGCTTCAACTACAAAATTTCCAACAGTCCAAGAACCATGATTAGGTTCTTCTAATTGAATCGTAATTGAACAGTTAATCATGAAGATCAATAGTATCCCTTCAATCAAATTTCCAATTAACAAGTACCGTTGGATTAAATTCGCAAGGTATTGCGTTTATCCCATATGCCCAGTGGTTGTGACCATGGGCCTAATCAAGAGGCACTTCGGTTTCGTGTTTCACGAATTTTGTTGCGAGTCACATTGACTCTTCCAATTCTAGATCATGAATG
The DNA here is from genome assembly GCA_009831015.1 of Picea engelmannii. Classification (NCBI taxonomy): domain Eukaryota; kingdom Viridiplantae; phylum Streptophyta; class Pinopsida; order Pinales; family Pinaceae; genus Picea; species Picea engelmannii. The sequence continues at coordinate 49,126 of ML780391.1, forward strand.
GAGCCTTGCAACTTCCAAGCTCCTTCTTTCACTTTCCCATGGCGATGACCAAGCACTTATCCATAAAGGGATTTCGCGATTTGCGATTCGGGGATTCTGCCTTGAGTCTCCTTGACTCTTTGACTCTCGGTACCTGAAATAGAGCCTATCTATGCTAGCTCCTTCCCTTCACATGACCACCAGCGGTGACCACAACCTATGCCAAAAGACATTTCATATTTTGGCATTTCGACATTCCTGTGATGAAGGGTCTTGACACTCAAAGTCGCGATCCCCGAAATGGAGCTTAGAAAACATTACCTCCTTCCCCTCACCTGACCATCGACGGTGACCACAACCTATGCCAAAAGGAAATTCACATTTCGGCATTTTGACATTTCGGTGATGAAAGGTCTCGACACTCCAAGTCGCGATCCCTGAAATTCCGAAATGGGGCCAGATCAACGGTCCACACTCTCCCTTTGATCAATGACTCAGATTAAGTCGTAGTTTCTCATTTTGTGATTTCAAAGGATAGAGCACCTTCTTTCCTTGACTTTCCAGTCAACAAAATGCCAATCACTCGCCATGTGTCCTCTGCATCCAACGTTCCACAACATACCTTGATCCAAAGGTCCAGATCAATCCTCGATCCGACGACCCAGATCATTTCGGGATTTCACATATCGTGAGTTTCCACACCATGCTCTGTTGACTCCTCCAATGTGCAAGTTAGCGAAATTCTAGTCACTCTCCATGTGTCCTTCTTGAAGATGGACGATCCTCCTGCTTTCGGGATTTTGTAGGCCCGCTTCATATTGCATGTAAAGATTATGCTCCTTATTATGGATCCAATGATGATCGGTCTTCAGGCTTAGATCTGATGCCTGAGATCTGTTCTCTTCTATTGCACACTCCTCTTATCTGAATTCAGATATGACAATCATCAGGAATTCTGAATGGGATCCAACGATCACTGTTGCTCTTCACTTTTGATCTTTCCATTGCCATGCTATTATCACTGCGCTGCTAATCATGCTGATCTTGCCATCAATGGAAAACACATTGCATGTTGCCTTCTATCTATAAATATGCCAACAATCTCCCCCTTTGACATTAATGGCAACTAAGAACTGCACTCTGCACTCTCTACCTGGACTGCTACTCTGCCTGTTGAACATCCAACCAACCATACCACTGTAGCATCTGAACTGCACTCTGTTCTCTCTACCTGGACTTCTACTCTGCCTACTGAACATCCAACCAACCATACCACTGTAGCATCCTTACCACACTTTTTCTCCCCCTTTGACATCAATTTCAAATAAGAAACATGCTCCCCCTGAGCTGTTGTAGTATATCTCGAAGGTATCACATAGTCCCCCTGACAAGGTGAACATATTAGACAAAAGAAGATATAACCCCCAACTTTTGATGAATATATTCAAAAGGTGTTGTTGCTAATGGTTTAGTAAATATGTCAACTATCTGTTCTGTGGAAGGAATATAATTCACTTGAACAATTCTGTTTGTAACCCGTTCTTTGAGAAAATGGTATTTTATTGGTATATGATTGGACTTTGAATGAAGTACATGATTCTTGGAGAGACTTATAGCACTGGTGTTATCACAGTGAAGTGGAATGGGATCAGTGTAAGTTACCTTCAAACTGCAAGAGTTTGTATCATCCATAAAATTTGAGTGCAACAAGTAGCAGGAACAATGTACTCTGCCTCTGTAGTTGATAAGGAAATAGATCCCTGCTTTTTACTAAGCCATGCTACTAACGATTCACCCAGGAAAAATGCACCTCCACTGGTTCTCTTTCTCTCATCTACACAATTCGCCCAATCTACATCTGAATAAACAGTTAACTGAAAATTTTGATTTCTGGGATACCACGGACCATAAGTCATTATTCCCTTCAAGTATTTGAATATCTTTGTTACAACTACTAAATGACTTTGTTTAGGAGCAGACTGATAATGACCTACCATTCCAACAACTTGCATTATATCAGGACGAGATGTTGTGATGTATAGAAGACTTCCTATCATTGAGCGATATGTCCTTTGATCAATATTAGGCGAAATATCATATTTACTAAGCTTGCAACCAACCACCATAGGTGTACTAATAGGAGAAGAATTCTCCATTTGAAATTTCCCCAACATCTCTTTCAAATATGTTTCTTGAGAGATAAATATTCCTGCATAACTCTGATTTACTTGTGAACCAAGAAAGTATGACAGTTCTCTTATCATGGACATCTCAAACTTTGTTTGCATAGAGTTAGCAAACCACTGGACATAGGATTCATTAGTAAAACAAAAAATAATATCATCTACATAAACCAAAACAACTAGTAAATTATCACCTTCAGACTTAATGTAGAGATTGTTGTCAACAGTACTTTTCTTGAACCATTTATCTTGTAAAAATTTGTCAAGTCTATAATACCAAGATCGTGGTGCTTGTTTCAGTCCATATAAATCCTTATTTAGTTTGCAAACATAATCAAGACTATTTGTCAATGAGAATCCTTCAGGTTGCTCCATATAAACTTCTTCCTCTAGATCTCCATTAAGAAATGTTGACTTAACATCCATCTGATACACTTTAAAGTTCTTATGACATGAATATGAAAGAAACATTATGATGGCTTCCAATATTTCCACTGGCGAAAAAGTTTCATCAAAATATTGACCTTCAACTTGTGCATACCCTTTACAGACCAATCTGGCTTTATTTCTAAAAACTTGTCCTTGTTCATTCATTTTATTCTTGAACACCCATTTGGAACCTATTACATTTTTATCTTCGGGTCTAGGAACAAGATCCCAAGTATTTTTCTTCTCAATCTGATCAATCTCTTCATTCATAGATCTAATCCAATCATCATGGTTGCTGGCTTCATCAAAATATTTAGGTTCAATCATAGATAGAAAAGAAATCTGAGATTGTTCTGAGTCTTTAACCAATTTCCTTCTTGTCTGAACTCCTTTATTTATATCTCCAATTATCTGATTTTCAGGATGATTATTTTTAACAATTTTGAGAGGTGGTTTTGTTTCTTTCTACTGATTTGTGTCAGCCCGAGTATTCATATTTTCATCTGATTCAGATTCTTCCCTTTTTGATCCTTGGACCTGTTCATCTTCATCTTCAACTATATCTTCTGTGCTTGGTTCAACACTTCTTACATTTATGACTGGGACTTCTTCATCAACTTTTATGTCGATACAGTCAACCAATTTATGCAACCTCTTATTGTAGCATCTGTACCCTTTATTGTTTGTAGCATAACCTAAGAATATACCTTCATCATCCCTATCATCATATTTCCCAATATTTTCATCATTATTCTTGATATAACATTTGCTCCCAAAGACTTTAAAATGCTTGATTGAAGCAGGTCTTCCAAACCATAGTTCATAAGGAGTCTTTTCACTGTGTGTCCTGAGATGAGCTTTGTTAAGGATATGAACAACTATATGGATTTCTTCCACCCAATATGTCTGAGAAATATTCCTTTCATTCATCATTGATCTTGCCATCTGCTGAACTGATCTATTCTGCCTCTCAAGTACTCTATTTTGCTGTGGATTTCTTGGAATAGTGTATTCTTGTTTGATTCCATGTTTATCACAAAACTCTTTGAAGTTCCATGAACTAAACTCTCCTCCTCTATCAGAACTTACTTCCTTTAATCTTTTTCTTGTTTGATTCTCAGTCAGAGCCTTAAACACTCTGAATTTTTCAAATGCTTTAGATTTTTCCTTCAAAAAGGCAACCCACGTTAGTCTAGAATAATCATCAATAATCAACATAAAATAGTTTTATTTTCCTGTACCTTCTTTTCTTGATGGTCCACATAAATCCATATGTACTAATTGGAAAGGTTTTTCTGTTGAAGGAAAGTTTTTAGATTTGAACTGAGTACGAGTAAGCTTTCCTATCTGGCAAGGTTTACAAACAGATTCATATGGCTTTGATATCTTCGGAAGATATTTTACTGCCCCATTGTTTCTAAGCTTGATTATATGATCAAAATTTAGGTGTCCAAGTCTCCTATGCCATAGCCAACTTTCATCATATTTTCTTAAGTGGCATTCTTCTTTTTCTTGTTTTAACACATAGACATTGTTTTCTGTTCTTATCCCTTTTGCAACCAATTTTCCTGAATTCAACGACTTTATTTTACAATCTTTAGAAGTAAAGACAAATTCACATCCTTTGTCACAAACTTTACTGACACTTAGTAGATTATGTTTCAGACTATCTACAAACAACACATCTTGATCTTTTCTTTTGCGATTACTTAGGCTTACCATTCCTTTACCTTTTATTTTTCCTGGTGCATCGTTTCCAAAGGTTACATTCCCCGATTTGTTTTCAGTTAGAGTTAGAAACTTACTTTTGTCTCCATTCATATGTTTGGAACATCCACTGTCAATATACCAGAGATTATTTTGTCTTTGGGATGATAACACTAATCCACATTGGTCATCTTCTTTCTTCTTCCAAACCTTGAATTTTCAGTAGCATGATTCAGATCTGGCTTATAGTTCCTTAAGTGATAGTCTGTAGCTTTATGTCCATAATTATGGCAGCTGTAACATTTTGGTTCACTGAATAACATATCATAATGATTGTTATGATCATAATTGTTGTTATGTTTCACCCGCGTCCTTCTCCCAGTCATCGCATGATTTATTGACGCAGTACTGGTTCGCACAGACATACCCCACAGGGTCTCTGCATGCACCTCCTGCTCTCAGGATCGATCAAAATCCCCTTCTGAGCCAAAGTGGCTCTTTAGATTCCTCCAATGGAATCCCTGATGAAATCTAACCCAGTCCACAGGTCCTTTCTTTACCCTGTCACAACCTCTGCACTTTACCGTGGTTATCCCTGACTCTCTATTGGAGTTCGGGGTTTCATTCTTCTTGATGTTGAGAGTCACTGTCCTCTCGATTCCCCAATCACTGATGAGCTCCTTTTCACCGATGCGTGCCTCTTCTACCTTGGATTTTGGTCCATGTGACCTACCCGTATATGACCATAGTCATACGCTTCATTGGGGTTTCAGACTTTTCGATACCAAATTGCAAACGTCCTTTGGATCCGCGATCCTCCGATTCTTGACGTGCTTTATCCTCAGCTAGCCCTCCTGGCTTATCCCCTGGCCAATATGACCATCACCCCGTGACCACATCCTTACCCCTCGTCGGGGTTTCGGGGTTTGCGATGCCAAAATGCATACGCCTACGGGATTCCTGACTCCTCGAATCCCGTTGCTCCGTTGTGCTGATAGCTAGCCCCTTAAATGACGGCTCCTTCCTTGCTCAATACACTGACAATTGGCTCCCACTATGGCTGCTTCCTCCTTATCGGGGTTTCGGGGTTCGCGGTTTTGAAATGAAAAATTTTCGCGTCCACAGAATCCTCGATATGTCGATCCCCAATTTTTCGATGGATGACCTCTTGTCGAGCCTTTCCCCGATGGCACCGATCTCCTCCACGTGTCCCTTCCATATGGACGGTCCCGATTCCGCGTCAGGGTTTCCACTATGGCTTTTCCCGATCCTTTGTCCACGGGAATACCAATTTTCCGATTCCCGATGCGCCGGTCCTCCGATGGCTCCCGGCCTTTGACCTACCACCTGTCCTCCACCGACTCCTGTGTGGCCCACGCTAGATCCCTGCCTGTCAGAGTATCGCGTTTCACGATATCGCGACTCCAACGACCAATGTTCACGGGACTCGTGAAACTCCGATTCCTGATTCTCTGATGAATGACCTCCTGTCAAACTTTCCTTGGTGGTGCTCGGTCGCTGCCACGCGTCCTCCCTGACTGACGGTTGAGATCAACTCTCGCGTTTCGAGAATCCCGATTCTTACGACCTTAGGAACTCCGATTTCCCGATGGCCGATATCTCGATGACTCCACCTCTGATCAAGACTTCTCATCCTGGATTACGAGGTTAAATCCCTCGCAGCTTCCGCAGATCCGACAACTGGCGGGTAACTGCTCCAGATCTCATGGCTCAGATCACTTCTTCTGCGCGCCTACTCCAGAGGCTAAACTTTGTGCAACTCCTCCCGATCCCACGGCTGATGGGATTTCCGAGTGAGATTCGATGACTGTCGGTCTTCTCCTTCTGTAGGTTCCTCCTGAGATCCTCCTGGACGTAAACTCCTCTATGGTCCAGATCTGTTCTCTAGCCTGACGATCTGATGGCTGCTGTTGCTCTCTCCTGATCTTGCACGATTTCTTCCCAGACTTAGAGGAATTTAGATTTTCCAAAGGCCTCGACCTCTGCTTCTCTTCTCTCTGCGAACTCCTTTTACCTTGAGCCTCACTGCGCGTAATAAAACTATTGGCTCCTCCTGAGATTTCTTCCTTCATAACTTCCCACAGTTCTATCCTCCTATGCATCTATGCACTCGCTCGATGCCCCCCTGGTAGAGCTCTCAGAATCCTCAGTGATTCTGTCTTCTTCTTCAAACTCTCAACAAAAGTCCTTTCTTTGTGCACTCCTTGCACTAGCTAAATGCCCATCTGGCAGAGCTTCCCAGAATCCTCAGTGATTCTGTTTTCTTCTTCAAACTCTCAGCATAGTTCCTTCCTTTATGCACCACTGTACACACGCTCAATGCCCACCTGACAGATCTCTACAGAATATTCAGAGATTTTGTCTTCTGTCTGAACTCACAACAGAGTTCCTTCAACTGCACCTTGTTCCTGTGCTCAATGCCCACTTGGCAGAGCCTTTACAGAACTCCTAAGAGATTCTGTTTGCAACTGTGTCTTCTCATACATAGCCTTTCCTCCAAGGTATTCAACAACCTTGAGGTCTTTCTCCTTGAGTTGTTGACTTCAGTTCCTGTGCCTCAACACGTCTTTGTCTGAACCCGCAGTGTCCAGAAGTGCAACCTCTGTGCACGGCTCTCAGAACCCGCAGCGTTCTGTCACACCCTCCTGGTGTGAAGCCTCAAAGACCTTCACCTGAAATCACAAAAACTCCCTGCAAATGCACTAACACACACATTCACAACATACTTAAAGAACACACACAGACATCCATATAACTCAGAATAATGCAGAAAAAAACTGCTCTGTTTTATATTAAGTGGCAAATTCCTGTATTTTACAAAGTGTTCTCGAGCTCTCTCTGGCTCTTATCTTCCAACCATACTAACTCTACTCGACTCTCTTACCACACTTACCAAAATGAGATCTGATATCTCTTTTTCCTGAGGAGGTTCTTCCTTCTCCAAAATTTTCTAGAAATTTCCAGGATTATCCCGAATAATTTACAATGTACAAGGAGGGTGTCCATATCCCAATTCCCTCCAATCTACCTACCCTATTTAATTACATTAAATGGGCTATCTAGTCCAGCGTCTGGATCTAGATCTCAGCCTTACAAATACTAAAGGCCGAACTACCTAACGCCTGCATAAGCACGACTTTCCATGGCTCAACAGCCTAAAACCATTTAAATTACATTCATTACAAATATTAAATGAGACTGCACCTCCCTTTCATTCTTGAATGCATGCGCGCTGACGTGGCTGGCTGGCTAGCTGGCTGATGTGGAGAGATGCTCCTGCATCATTTATAATCTGTGATTGTTTATTGCTTGGCTGTCTCAATCTTTGTGGTGGTAGATAATTATTCCTTGAAAAACTTGATTGCTCATATCTAAATCTTAAAGAACAATTTATAGCTTTGTGACCAAAGTTAGAACAGAAAAAACAATATCCATAGAAAAATCCTTTGTACCTGGTAAAAGACTGTCTTCTTTGAGTGGGTCAATTTCTTCCATGCTGATAGTTTCTCTAATATATAGATTTGGTTCTAGTACTTTTTCTTTCATTCCTTCTTGGTGGATGATTTTATTTCTTTTTTTCTGTAGAGTGGTTGTTTTCAATGATTGTAGATTTGACAAACTTGATGGATTCTGTATTACTTGGATGATCACTACTTGATCCTTCTTAATAGCCCAAGCCAACTTTCAACTTTGGATTCTTTTGCTAGTTTAGAATGGAAGTTAATTCTTCTGATATCTACTGTTTTCACCATTCATGTAGCTTGCGTAGTTATTCCTTTCATTGATTCTACAATCGGTTGCCTTGTGTCCAAAACTTCCACAAGTATAACAATGTCCAAGAAAGAAATTTGGATACTTGGGAGTAAGTGATATTCTTTGTGGTGTGGTCCATATAGGTTCACGATCTATTCTTTTGTAGTTTCCTTCATAATGATTGCTTTCATACCTGATGGGAGAGGATCTTCTTGATGTATCATTCCTTGTGAATTATGATATTCTATCTTGTTGTTCAACTTGATCTTGAGTATTGGTTTCATCATTTTCATCTTCCTTCTCTTGTTTTTTTGTCTTCAAACTGTCATTGTATCCTAGTCTTGTCTTGTCGTTTGGAGATATTTGACTGCTAAGGATATCATCTAATTTTTCAATGCTTTTTTCGAACTTCTTCAACTTTTCTATTGTCAATAGTAGCTCCCCTTTTGTGTGATCCAATTCTACTTTCAATTTCTCATAATATTCTAATTGTTCCTTCAATCTATCAATGGTATTTTCAATCTTGTAATTCCCTTCTTTACAACTACTCAATTCACCTTTTAGTATTATGTTTTTGTTTCTAAGATTACTATTTTCAGTTTCAACATGCTTCAACTTTTCAAGATTCTCATCTTCTTGTTCACTCTCTACATTGTCTTTGTATCCCCAAAAGGAATCAAGGTTGGTTTCTTCATCTAAATCTTCTTCGGAAATGATTTCTTCTTCTTTAGAACTCTTGTGATCATCATCCTGGGTTTTTTGGGTTATCAAGAGGACTTATCCTCCATCATTATCTTCTCCATCACTCTCATATGAGGAGATGTCATCATCCTTGGAGTAGAAGCTCTTTTTATTGTTGATACTTCTCTTTTTATAGTATCATTTTTCAGCAATATGTCCTATTCTACCACAGTTAAAGCATTTGATATGATACTTACTTTTGTATCTATCAGTTCTCTTCTGGAGCCTTCTTACAAAATTTGTTATTTCTTCATCAAGGTCATTATCCTTGTCTTTTGTCTTATTTATGGCTTTAAAGGATGATTCATTGTTTGTTTGGTCACTTTCTGTACCTGTTCTCATTTCATATTCTATAAGAGACCCATGTAATTCATCCATTGTCATTTTGGTCAAGTCCCTAGTTTCTTCAATGGTGGAGACCTTAGCATCATACTTTAAAAGAAGTGATCTCAAAAGTTTTTGTAAAACCAAGGATTCATTGAGATCTTCACCTAATCCTATGATAGCATTAACAACTTCATAAACTCTAAGAAAATAGGTTGCAATATCTTCCTTTTCATCCATCTTTAAATTTTCAAATTCTTCTCTATGTTGTTGATGCTTGACCTGCTTAACTTTTGGATCAAATGCATAGATACTATTGAGTTTGTCCCATACCTCTTTAGTAGTGCTACAACCCATCAATTTTCTACCAATGCTTGGTGCCAATGGTCCTAGAATAACATATTTGGCTTTAGAATTACAACTCATAATATTCTTCTCATTTGGATTGGTTGGAGCATTCTTTGGGATTACATAGCCATTTACAACTGAGTACCAAATGTATAATCCCAAACCTATTAGGTAAGTTTTCACTCTATCACTCTAGTATGCATAATTGCTTCCATCAAATCGTTGAATCCCATTTGGAATGTGCTCATGGTCATCCATCTCTACTCATGATTTTCCTTCCAGTGGTTAAATTGTTCTGAAGGAAATATTCTCTGATACAAATTGTTGGAAATATTGAGAGGGGGATGAATCAATATTTAGAGAAATTAGTATTTTTGAAATTGCACTTCAATCAGATCATGTATTCAGTTTATATCCAATCAGCAATGAAGACTGTCCAATGAACAATGAAGAATATTATAAGAGATACACCAATACACCATGCACAATATATAATAAGTAATCATGTATTATTGTTCAAAGGTAATGACTTCCAAAGGTAGCTACAACTTCCAAATATAAAGGGAGGGATAAGCCTCCAAAAGGAAGATACAAACCTCCAATATCAAGAGAGGGTTTAGCTCTCCATCCTTTCCCCTTCCTTCCACCCAATAATATATCAGAGATAATAAAAATTTACATTAAATTATCACCATCAACCAACCATCACATAGAACATGATAATGCTTCCTGAGACTTCTTCAACTTCTGCAATTATGCATTTCTTGGAATACTCAGATCCTATAGATAATATTACTTAATGTATTATCTAAAACTCCTCCAATTTTCACTACTTGAATCCTCCCAGAAAAGGAGTTATAGAGAAAATGGTAGATCTTATTCAATTTTCATTTATTGAAGAGAGCGAACTTGTATAGAATTCCCCACGCTCAATATTTAACATCAGATTTTGAAATTCGTACACAGGAAATTAAAACCCGTAATATTTCCAATGAAATTGATCTCACTTCATTTGGATTCTCTATGAAGACGTTATTACTATTTTACTCGGAACACTTGTTTATGACTAGCTTCAAGACTAGTCAAAAACCCTATATTCCACATAGTGTATCTCCAAGATTATATCAAATAAAGACCTGAAATTTTTACCAAAGGTACATAGATATGTCTTCTCAATATCCTCTAAATTTCACCATATGAATCATTCTAAAAACAAAGTTATAACGCAAATTGTAAGATGACTTGTAAATAACATACCTTAGAACACATCACCGAAAGACTTCATCATCCCTTGAAATTTTACCTTCTTTACTTCAGATTTCCTTAGAAATTCGACTTATATCTCCTTGTTTATTAATAAACTTGTGTGTGTTGAAAAATGAATGTATAATTAGATGTATTTATACCATTTATGTCACTTCCTTTTAAAATTAGGGCTTATTAGCACCAGAAGTCACCTCTGGGTTGCGACAGAGGTAAGCCCAGTACCCATCAGTTTTATGTTACAAGTTGGTTATAAAAAGGGTCAAATGGGCACAAACTCAATAAAATATCATTATAACTCAGAAAACTAGACTGGTATGCACAAGCAAGTGCGGTCTTAGTTTAACTACAGTCAGTAGGTTGTAGTAAAGGTGAGCATGAGGAAGACTTTGATGAGAAAGGTGTAGAGGTCTACCGTAGACATTAGGTCTTACAGAAGACTAAAGAGGAAAGACTTAAACATAATATCTTCTTGAAATTCAAATCTTAGAGAAACTGAAAGAAATTATAACAACATTACAATCAAACAATCATCATACTACAGGCACATTAATTCAAGTGAATCATTCAATCATGAACTCTTTCAGCATCAGAGGGAAACAAGAGGGGGTAAGAGAGATGACTATCATCAAGCAAGAAGTCTCAGATGCAAATACATAACTAGAAAACAAGAAGTTTCATTAAAACTTTACAATCGGGAGCTTTGCGCTACCATGGACCCTCACAAAATATTAAAACTAAGTATCTATAATCAAAGAAACTTGCTCCCCTCAGAGGCACGCTCTGGTCATGGAATTCAAGGCTTGGCATCTGCATCTTCTTCTGTCAGGCTGTACTTGCATTCTTTTGTCAGATGCAAAATCAGATCGATATGGGCTTCACAAGAAAATACATGACAGGGAACTTTCAACTGACAGTCTGCCCTCCACGACCAGATTTTCCATCCTTTCCATTTATGTGGTGAAACGAGGTTTCAACCACCTTCCCTGTTTTCATTAACTACTTTCATTGGGATTAGGATAAGGCTTGACACCCATGACTGTTCCAGGCGAGCTCATAATTCCTTTGAGGCAATTCTGGCGTCTCAAGGCCATGCCTATCCTTCTCTATGACCAACTCGGGGGCTTCAATATTTCGCGCGGATCCGTTCCCTTTCCCCACATGACCACGGGCTATGACCTCGTACTTATCCACATGAAATCTTGGGATTTCGCATTTCAGGAGTTTCTACTCCCCTTGATATCCAATACTCTGATGCTCGAAATCATGAAACGGCCCATCGGGATCCATGATTGGGTTTACTGTAAAACAGACGGATGTGAACATTTCTTCAAACACTTTGGTCGCCTGCTTTTTGGATGGGTGCTTATTGCTCTTTTGGCCCCACTTTCTATATGACCCTGGGTTATGATCGTGGGCCTTACTCTCAAGCGCATTACGATTTCGCATTTCGCGAGTTCACGTCGTGCTCCATGCTGAAATCTCCAAGTCGTGAAAGCATGATCTCTAGATCGGATGACACACATCCCTCTGAAAAGGCCGACCCAGATCATATCAACATTTCAAGACTGAGGGCCATCAACACTTCTCACCTCAACTTTCCCAAAAATATTTCCTCCACAGTTCAGATCCTATGCGATGTTCCCTTCTAAAATGGATGGCCAAGATCATTTCAGGACTTCGCGTGTTGCGAGTCTTCAAGACTTGCCCTCCTACTTCCTCGACTCGTGAAATCATGAAATGATGATCTAATGGTCCAGATCTCTCCTTTGATCAACGACTGTGATCTTTCTACGATTTCACATTTCACAAGTTCTGATGATTCTGCTCCTTGACCAATCCATCTTGCGAAACCACAAAATCCTAATCTTGCGCCATGATTAAAACTTTGCTCGTCCCTTGATCTCAGGCCTTTGCCCTGACACTAAAATTCAAGCAACTTTTGGATCCTGAATACCCGCGAACCACCAATCTGATTTGTTTGATGGATCTAATGGTCGATACTGAGCTTGTGCTTGATGGATTTTTGTCGACTAGGTATGTGTGCATATTTTCATAATCGCGCCCCGACTTTGGATAAAAAACATTTGTGGGTTTTTTAAGCCCACTTCTTTCTCATTTGGTCATCTAATGACCAAATTCAAAGGAAAACAATCCCCTTGCAAAAATATGCGATAACATTAGTCTCCATGGGGGATAGAGTCCTCCCCGCAAGGCTCTAAGATATCCTTTTGCAGCTCCAGTAGTCTTCTATTGGGATATGGAGTCAAGATCAAAAACACCCTGCTAAAGAATATAAAGCCGACAAATAAAAGAAAAAATAAACAAACATGCTCCAAAGAGATTATTTATATACAGTTCTAAACTAATAAATTTTTACACATTCCTAGGTGAAAGCAAATTTCCACCATAGCCATTCAAGTAACTTCCTAACTGGAATCTCCTTCACTCTGTCCGTGATTGATAATAGAGAGCGCAACCGTGACAACAGAATGGTTACATTCCTCATCTTTCCTCCTAATGATGAGGCCAAGATAAAGTTGGGTGGTTTCAAAACATGAAGGAAATACAACTCCATGTATTCCTCCAGAGGCTCATAGGACAAGCGACAAACTCTAGAAAATTTGTTACAGGCACCCTTCTCCGATACACAACTTCTCACACATGGATGAATATCTTTGGTAAGCAGAGGTGCGTGAATGGTCGACGCAGGCTGAATGGTCCCAGGCGATGGTTCCTCGCAGACAAGATCTGGACAAGAGACAAACTGCCCCTTATGATGCTCCTCTTCTTCTCCATAGCTCTCCCAAGGATCAAATTCATAATAATCATAAATGGGAACCTTGGGAAAGATCTGATCTTCCTCATGCTACTCAATGTCTTCTGCAGGTCTAGGATGGTTGATTTCCTTGTAATATTTTTCTTTAGCGAAAAGAGGATAAGGCTCTGCAGCATGTTCTTGGAAATCCTGCATATCTAACTCAGAATTGGATTCGTAGTTGTCATATACAGGTTGGTTTCTCCTCTGGTCAAAAAACTGTTATGTGGGGCTCTGTTTCTCTTCATTCGAATAATCATCAAGGCTAGGGACAATAGGCACCTTAGGAGAAGAAATCAAGGCCTCTACAGTTATGAAATCTTCATTATCATACTTAGTAGATTTTCCAAGGACATCTTCCTCAAGGACTGGAAAATGCTCTGCACTTTCTTCGGATTCCAACCTTTCTAGTTGGGCAGTGAGAGATTTTACCAGTTCCATTACTTTGCCCAAAACATATTCTTCTTCCTCTTAGCCTTCATCCTCATAGATTTCATTAGAAACAACCATATCTTGAATCAGAAGTTCGTTGTCGTTCTACCTAGGGAAAATATTCACATCATGCTCCATGCTGAAATATCTAAGTCGAGAAAGCATGATCCCTGGATTGGATGACATGCTTCCCTTTGAAAAGGATGACCCAGATCGTATCAGTGTTTTGGGACTTAGGGCCATGGACATTTCTCACCTCATCTTTCCAGAAAATATTTCCTCCACGGTTTGGATCCTATGCCACATGCCCTTATAAAATGGATGACCAAGATCATTTTGGGACTTCATGTGTCGTGAGTCTTGAAGACTCACCCTCCTATTTCCCCGACTCATGAAATAGAGAAAATTTGATCTAACGGTCCAAATCTCTCCTTTGATCAACGGTTGTGATCTTTTCACGATTTCGTATTTCGCAAGTTCTCATGACTCTGCTCCTTGATCACTCCATCTCATGAAACCACTAAATGATAATATTGCACCATGATTAAAACTTTTCTCGTCCCTTGATCTTGGTCCTTTTCCCCAACATTAAAATTTGAGAAACTTTCGGATCCCGAATACCCGTGAACTGTCGATATGATTTGTTTGATGGATCCAACGGTTGAGACTGAGCCTATGCTTGATGGATTTTCTCTGACCAGGTATGTGTTTGCCTTTGCACAATCACGCCCTGACTTTGGATGAAAAACATTTGTCTATTTTTTAATCCCACTTCTTTTTCATTTGGTCACCTAATGACCAACTTCAAAGGAAAACAATCCCCTTGCAAAAATATGTGATAACAGGACCGACATGTACTTTCTGCTTCAATTCACATTGTCATATTCAAAAATTCATTTATGCTCAATCGTTAGGATCCACGTGACATGCCATATACCACCAGAAGCGGCATGACTTATACTATCCATCCATGGGTGTTGTATCTGGACGTTTAATTTCCTTCATGTCCATCTACCTAGATCAATGGTGGGGTCCAAAATCCAATGGCTAGGGTTGACATCAATGACATCAACCAATCTTCCAACAACCAAATACATCTTTGTTCCATTGGCACAGTTGGTACTTGAAGTTTTTAAACCCTTGTTGGAACTGGTATATTTTGGTGCCATGATGGATCTCTCCATTGGTCCACCATAGGCGAGATATTTACTGGAAATATGGGTGGGTTAACCAGAATTTCTCAAACCTGAAGGGTTTGATATTAGGATTGGATATTGTGTCTATCCATAGCTTCATTGGCCAATGATGCGACCTTGATTTTGGGAGGATGTTGGCTCTTACCATTGGTCCTTATAGCATTAGGGTTTTTGATATTAAGAAGTAGTCCAATATTATTGATATTTGATGAGGACCAAATTTCCTATTGGACTAGGTGAAGGGTCCATTACTTGTTTTAATGCCGACCAGTTTGAGGCCGTCTATAAGTTCCTGGAGTTTTATGCTATCCTTCTCTAGGCATTTCTTTCCTCATTTTTTTTCCTCAAGCATGAGGATGATGTTTAAGTCTCCTCCAATTATCCAATGTTTTTGTTCAACTATAGGTCCTAGATAGGATAGTATTATGAGAAAAAGGTATTTTTCTTGGTCACTTTGAGGGCCATAAGAATTGGTAATCATTCTGTATTTTTCAGAGACTATAGCTCGGTAGTGAGTGGTTATAGTGCTTGTTTTGGAAAAGGCTTGGTCCATTATTACTGTGGCAGGATTCCAAAGGATGGCTAGTCGCCCTGCTGCTCCTTTTGAGTCCATATGATAGTAGTTGCATTGCTGCTAGCATCTTTTGAATAGGCCCTCCACTAATTGTCCTGCACATTTTGTTTCTTGTAACAATAGAATGTTTGGTTCTTAAGATTTTATACAGTTTTGGGGAATCCTATGCTTGGATCTCCCATTTAGGCCTCTAATATTCCAGGTGATTATTTTCATCATAAACAGTTGGGTGGGTGAGAGAAGGAGATTTCTAAGAGATGTTGGATTTGTCCCTAATTGATCATGTAGTTCCCTACCTCCTTTATTAGTTGTTGTGCATATTTTTTCCCTCGTATTTTGTTTTCCTTGGGGATATTTATGGGATCTGGGTTTGGATGTGCACTTATGCCTAGCCTAGAAGTGGAACCTGTCGTGGAATCTAGGAAGACCCTGTGGACTTTTTCGAGTTGATCCTCTTAGATAGTCTTAAGATCCTTTTTGTTGATCGCTTCTTCTAGATTATCTAGATCATTTCCCACCAGATCCTACTCATCCATCTCCATGACAATGTCATCTTCCATCACTAGGGTTTTTCTTGGGTTCAAGAGGACTTGGGATTATGTTATAATGATCTTATCGATGCTCGATTGTTGATTTTGTTTGTCCTTTATTTTGTTGTTTCCTCGATCTGCTGGTAGATAGGGGTTTTCTACCTCTTCTACCTCTAGAAGATGTTTGAGGGCATCAAAGGAGTTGGTATTGGATTTCCTTTGCCCCCCTCCTTGGTTAGATTTCTTATTCTCTTTCCTTTTGCGATTTTGGGCCTGTGTGAACCCATCCTTCATTTTCTCCTCCACTTCTAGTTTGGTTGGAGCATTTAGAGGGAAATCCCTGAAGAGGTGCCCATGTTCGTGAAATTTCCTCCAGCGAAATGGTATGTGTTCATAGTCAATGGTTTGGGCCCATTCCTCATCCTGATATTCCAGGGTAACCGAGCCTAGAAATTCTTTAGATATGTCCATGTAGACATAGATTCTTGCATAATATGTATATTTCCTTTGCTTGGTGGCCTCTGAGGACTTGACATGTCTACCAAGAGTGTTTTCGATGCCCATTAGAATTTCTTCTAACCAGAACTCTTGAGGCAGGGAGTAGAGTCGAATCCATACTGGGGCATAGGAGAAATCTTTCTTTTCGGGGCTGAAGCGGTCCGTGCAAAAGCGTAAGTATAGGCCTGCCAATTTGTATAAGTATGGTCCTCTTTCAAAGATGCAGTCCTTGTATTCCATGTTGTATAATATCACTGTGAAAAACCATTTGGAACTTAGCTGGAGCTCATAATCTCCTTTCGCAATCCACCAGGTTTTGATCCATCGTGCAAGGTCATTTTTCGAGGGCCAGAGTCCTCGAAATTTACCAATGAGTGCATGATCCCTCATGAACTGGGTATGCTCGCCTACCCTGGTTGATTTTATGACGTATTTTGGAGCTACTGGTGCCTATGGGATGCACTTTCCCGGTATCCAGATACAAGAATCTTTTGGATGCGATGATTCCACATCCATGCTTGTACCATTGTCTGGGTCAGTCTCTTCATGAAGAAATTGGTCCCATAGATGGGGTGGGGGTTCGAAGGGCTGTCAAATTTCTTGAGAGATTTATGTCTCATTCAATGTTGCATTCCGGTAAGAGGGGGATTTCACCCCTCCATCTGTTTTCATTCTACTGTGTTAGGGATTATGGCAGGGCAAGTTGTACCAGGTATGAGCAGAGTAACTCAGGGATGATTTTAGGGGCTAAATTTCACTCATGGACTAATTTTTCATGGTTTTTCCCAAAAGCATATTCTCTATTCTAAAAATGACTCGCCCAAATTCTTAAGGAAAAAATTATTTTACCTTAAAAATTGCCAAAATTTTAGATAAACTATATAAAAACCTTAAAAATTTGAAAAATTTCACAAAAAAATCACCAAACATTTATAGTTGGCATATGAAGGATTAGTAAGATTCACCAAGGTTTATACACTTTAAAATAAATTTCCATCCTTAAAATCATCCCTGACAGAGTTGTTCTAAAGGTTTCAGGACATGGAGCGGCACAATACATCAGATGCTAAATCGTAAGCACTCTGATCGTTGAAGAGCCTCTTCAAAACAAGATTATTTATATTCCTATTAAGAAACAAAAGATAATTCTATATTTTCCCTAATAGGAACTTTAAGTATGGGTCTCTAGGGATATGATAGACAAACATTAGGTTTAGGAATATTGAATCAGGAATATTATTCTGCAACATTGGAAATAGTATTCTATTTAGGGTTCTTCATCGCTTATGCAATCAAATCACAAATTTTTTCCTTACATCCTTAGTTATCTGATACCCATGGGAAAGTGAATTATAGTACATGTATGCTTCACTATCTAGAGTTGCATTGAAAATGGGAGGATATGGGTTAATCTAAATATGAATCGCTACCTCATTCTCATTTTATATTTATTTTCACTATGGTTGGTAATGATAGGAGTGGTTTGAATCGTCTATGTAGCTTCAAATTCCCTGGGTCAATAGAATTGGAAAAGGAGGATATTATTTAGTATCTCATATGAATTTTTTAATTATTGGTTTCATGGCAGATTCAGATCTCAATGGATCCATTTTCAAAAGATATTTCATGAATCAATTGGTGTGGTATCTTCATTCTTAGAGGAAACAAGTGATGATGGGATATGTACTCTTCTTCTTGATGAAATAAATGGTAAGGATATACTAATACCTAAAATACTATGCACAGTAGTTTTGAAATGGCTTCTCTTGCATTTCAAGAAATCATTGGTTTTAAGACACAATCTATGAGATTTTCTTCCCGAGAAAAATTATTGTTTATAAATATTCTTCAACCTTTCAAATAAAATTATTGTTAATGCAGTAGTGTAAATTGGAATGAAATTAAATCCCATCCATATTTTGTCTATGTTACATAAAAACAATTATATATGTTGAAAATGCGGTGAACCCTTATTTAACATATTATGAACCAAGAGAGATTTTCAACTTTAATAGTATCTTTCTACCAATAATAGGTATTGGTTATTATCTCAATACAATTCTCTTTTTATCAGATGATGGGGTAGAAGTTAGTTCATATTGATCCTTACATCCATGAAATGAATGGCAAAACATTGTTTTTGTACTTTTTGAATAGACTGTTATCTATACAATCTAATTAATAGGATCCAATTCTCTTTTTTCTCCTTTGAGAAATTAATGGAATGGATTAAATCAACAATTCATTTCTTTCTCTTTTATTTTGAGAAAATATAGTTTAAGTTATTTTAAGTAGTCATTCTATCATTCTATAATCTATCTTTCAAACAACTTGGACCAGTTATCGATGTCACTTATCAATTACATAAAGGAACTTGATAAAATCTATCATTCCTTTTCACTTTGGGAATTTGGTCCATTTAGGGTTCCAACCATCCATAGCTATGTAACCCTATTCCTAATAAATCGAACCCCAAATAACGGATGCAAACTATAGAAAATTCTAAAAAATTCACAATTATCGATTCCTCACCCAGTCAAGCCTTATTCATTCTAGTATGAAAATTGATTGTAAATATGTTCCAAGTAATTAATACCCAAGTCTCTTTTGGATCCTAAATCCAATAATATCCCCATGCTTCATTGGCCCATATTTCTATAGAAAGAGTACCTATGGTTGAAAGATAAAAACCGAGACCAATTGCACGATAACTCCAGTGATCTAATTGTTTAAACAATTGACATTTATGATAATTGGTTAATGAAAAAAAATTGTATTGCAAATATCGTTTTCTTTTTCATGTGAATAAAAATTTTCATTGGGAAGATAGAATCAAGAAAATAAATTGTCCATTGCACCAAAATGAACCTATATATTTACTCTGAATATAATTACTAGAAGAGTTATTCATACTACGGATCCACATAAAAGCGTTGCATAGTTGAACAATATCATACTTACATGCATAATTGACTAATGAGATTGTAGCACAGGTACTAACATTCTTGGTCAGTTCATATCCTTTGGAAGACCTAAAGTAGAAAAACCATGAATTAACATAACACTTTCCATGGTGAATGCACCCAACTACTGATCATCTTGGATTCTTACTTATAGAACTATATGGAGCTTGGATGATCTCTAGGAAAGGAACATGAATGATCCATACAAATTACTCAACAGTGAATGTCCCAAATAAATCCAATGAGTAAATAATAATCTTGTTGTACAAAAAAAGTAAATATCATGCATCTTCCTCCCAAACTAATTAGTCCTTCAAATCGATAAATTAAGGTTCCCCAATAAATGAGAGTAACAACCAAAATGAGAGAAAAAGAGATGTGGGCCAATTTATGTTCTAAGGTTATCAATATCGTAACAAACCCATTTATTCATTTTATTTGTAAATGAGATCTATGATGGAAAGGTAGGATTGATATATGACAATGGAAATAGATTGAATAGATATTACTACATAGGAATAAGTGATTGATGAGATCCTCCTGGAAAGATGTCGCCACTCAGATTTAAACCGAGCTTCTCACACACTGCTTGATAAGAGTAGCATGCCTACCAATTTCACCATGGCGGCTTCATGATATCAAGATGTAATTGAAAGTATTTAGGTGGAACCCCTTTCTCACTCCACTTAGGATCATTACTTTTGAAAGAGATTTTACTGATAGGTCCCATCGGATGTGTTCAATCCTAAATGTTTGTAAAAATGATAGGACAACAACCTCGTAAATGGCCAAAAATCCATAATAGTGACTTCCTGGTAATATGCTTTTCTGATATCTGACTTGAAAGGAAACTTGGGCCTATATGTAATGTAGGGAAATCTGATACCTTTCCAAAAATATATCTTATTCCTGGTTTCAACCCCTAGTTGTTGAGAACGAGCCTTCACAAATTCATGACTAATTTTAGAGGACATGTTGGTAACAGTGGTTTGGGGTTAAAACTTTACTGTTGATAATCCCCAAATCAGGAAATCATGGATTCCATGTTGTATTAGACTCGAGGGCCTTTCGAATGATGGATAAGTTTCCTCATTGCAACATTAGATGACCCACTTAGAGTTGTCACAAATATTTGAACTGGTTGGGGCAGGATGGTTTGATCAACTAGCATGGTAGGGTTTGATGGAAGTCAAAGTAGTGATTAACAACCTCATCATAGAAAGCCATTGCTACCTCATTGAATTAAACGTCAATACCTTTCCGTTGATATTTTTTTCCTCAATTGGACATCATATGATGATGTGGCACTTTTCACAAGATTGGGCATTTTGTTGGTCCCACAAGAAAATCAAAGTTTTTAGACTACAAACTTTCCTGGCCAAAATTGAAGGCCTAGGTAACATTGGATCTGATGACCAATGAAATATTCTTGATGGGCTCTTTGACACCTTTTTGACAACATGATCCATGTTTAATTAAGACCGTGTCTCATCCAACGTCGTTTTCAAGATCAACCAAAGAGGTCAAGGTCAAAATTCAAAGTCAAAGTCAAACTTTGAATGGGTATGAATTTAGAGAAGATAAAAGATAATAAAAAAATTAAGAAAGGAGGTAAAGAGAATGATTCCATGCGCCCCCTCAAGAAAAATTAGGAAAATATGGAAAAAATAAAAAGATGGAAAATATAAAACCCATCTCCTCCCCTCTCTTACCCCCATTTTCTCAATGCATAGGGAGGGATGTGGATCTATGCAAATCAATTTCATGTGAAGAGGGGACCTTCATGTAGCATGTGTAGTGGAGAAATAGACCATGATATCCAACCAACAAAAACCTAGAGCCATGTACCACAAGGGATTTTCACCTAAAAAAAACTAATTGATCAATTGTTGGGCCCTTCATTTTTGGGTTTGAAGCTACGCAAGAAGGACTACATTCCTAGTTTTGGTTAAACACGAGTTTCACAAGCTACAAAAGAGCTAGACATTGGAGCAAGTAAAGAAACAAAAATCCGGAGAGGAAAAAGAAGTTACAATAGAACAAGAAAGCATGTGAGCCCAAAGACATAAGATCCCACTCAACCTATATATGAGATGCATACTATTGTAAAAGGGTTGGGTTTTTAGATATTATTGTTGGTTAGTTGTTATTGTTGGGTTGGATATTGTGGTAGGGTGTAGTTGAGAAAAGGTTATGTAATTGTAATTTGTATACAGTTTTGGAAAAAGGGTAGATAGAGCTCTGTGGCATGAGTATGAAGTCAGGAGTTTATAACACAGGACTAATTCATATCTCTGATATTGTATCTGAGAAGCTGTGATTCTAATATATATAGAAGGACCTAAAATTTTGAAATATAATTTTGAAATATATTGTGTCATTCTGTGTTTATTCTTATGAATTGTCTCTTTACAATACTTCTTTATGCTTGATAAGATTAATATGATATCTATGTTTACAAATTCTTTCACAACTTGAGTATATTTAGTTCCAAGATGAATGAGTTCAGATATGTTCTGTAGTTAGTCTATCTTGCACAAGATCATGGTGAATCTTGAAGGTTCTGGAAACCCACCTAAGTATTCTCATTGACCTTCCCTATCTTTCTTTCTTGGTTGCGCTTTGGGTGAGACTTCTTCTCTTCAGAGGAGATGAAAATGCCCATTCTCTAGACTAGTCGGTGCCTTTTGTTGGTAACCTGAGAAGGACCTTGGTCTGATTAATTCTACACCAACAAAATGGTTTCGTTGCCGTGACCTGTGTTAAAAAGGAAACTGTAGGGAGAATGCTTCCGCAGATTCACAGATATGATATTCACCACTAGTGGGAGAGAAATTGTGACCCCTTTATATGGAAAGAAGCGGAGCTGAGAGAAAAATATGTGAAATATACACTAGAGGTTATATTTTACTCAGAAAGATCGAGTGACCAGTACGATATATTCTAGGCTAAGTTCCCAGAAGAAATTTTCCATTGGATAGATAGGATCCAAGAAGCTCCGGAATTCCAAGAATGAGTCAAGAAGACCTGCACTTGGGACACAAAAAATATTGCAGCACTTCATCGATTGGATCGTCCAGTAATGCGAGCGATCGATTTATGGGTCAATGCAATGTTAGAGGGATACATTATTGAGTTTGCAACTGAGAATCACCAATATTTTTCATGGGAAGAAGCAGATTTCAATAAAGACGCAAGGGGAAGACTGTTGAGACAAATCCCCTTGTGGATTAAGGTTTTCTTGATGGAGGAGGGGATGTTGACTATGGCCCCAAATGAGATGGAAGCGTAAACACCCTCGCTTGGGGTGGGGTGAGTTTGGGGTGGATTCATGGCCTGAGAGAGGGGAGAAGGTTCTTTGACAAATGGGGGAGCACCAAGAAATGGACTCAAGAGATAAGAGAGCCTTGAAAAGAGACGCCATGGTCGAGAAGTGGTGGCGCAGTAAGATAAATAAAGTAGTAAAATAGTCTGAGAAGTTGCGGAAAGAAGTTGGACCAGGAGAATTAAAGGAAGGAAAGATGGAAGAGTTTCAAAAGATGAGAAGACAGGAAAGACCGTCCAATCAAATATTAAGTGAGAGAGAAGCACATATAGAAAGAAATCCCTAGGAGGGTGGACAAGAAGGAGAAGGCGTAGAAGTAAGGAAAAAGGAATCTGGCATGGATCTTGAAGAAGAAATATAAGATTCAGCCTCAATGCCAGGAAATATCGGGAATCCGGCTAAAGAGACCGCTCTAGAGGATGAGAAAGAGACCCCTCAGATAAAAGAAACCTGCTCGAAGCCAGTGAAACCAGCCCCGAATCACCCATACCCCAAGTGTATTCTATACAAGTGGTAAATTATATACTACCTTCTTATGCTATTCTTGTTCCATTACAGTCGGTCATTCAGTCACAACCGAGATGTGTGAATACTAGGAGGATATTGGGATCCCCTGGTAGATCACAACCAGGACCATTAGGTTTTATTTTCGTAAGAGAAGTAAGATTAGTAATGTCTAGTAACTTGGGAGTTTCAGTTGCTCGATACCCATAATTCTGGGGTAAGGGAGACAAAGATGTTGAGCAACATTGGTTCTTATGTGAAGCAATATGGAGGTCCAGAGGGACTCTGGATGCGAATAAATTAGTTGAGTTCCAGACTACTTTGAGAGGCCATGCTCTCAAATGGTACATGAAGGCCATTGATCTAGGTGTACCAGGAGAACAATGTCAAGCATTCACACTTGACCAGGTACAAAGAAAGTTCATAGCAGAGTTTAAGCTATATTAGTCAGGACAATAGGCTATGTCTGAGTTGCATGAAATTCATTAAAGGGAAGGTGAATCATCCTGGGAATATAGCCAGAAGTTTAAAGATACTATAGGGAGGTTAGCGCATCCAATTCATGAGGAACATCAAAGAGAATGGTATATCTGGCGATTTCTACCTCTGACACACATTCTGATAATGCAACAACGGATAACCACTTTGACATATGCCTTGGAACAATCAATGAAGATTGAAGCCATGGAAGGATATCTGGGGAGCCTGAGAGTGACCATACCCCCAACAGATGCAAATGTGGTGCAACTATAAGGGAAAATATCAATGCTTACAGATAATATTAAAAAATTGATGATACCTAGACTAGGACGACCGCAAGTCTAGTGTACCAGATGTTACATAGAGGGGCATCTAGTGAAAATATTTCCACGAATGAGGGTAATGGGACCTCCTAAGAATCCGATGGGACCTTCACCAGGACCAACAGGAGAAGTTGTGCAAGTATCTGTGAATTTACCATTTCATACCGCAACCCCATATCATGATTTTCCAAGTAATCAAGCAGCACCATCAGTTGAGTATTGTGAGATTTGTTGAATCCATGGGCATGGGCCAAGACAATGTCCCATTATTCAGAAATATTCAATAGTACCAAATACTCTACATTGTGAGTTTTGTGCATCTACCACAGATGTTACGAATCAATGTAGATCATTGGATGCACTTGCGAACAAGCTGGATCGAACATCATTCAGGGCGAATCAAACCCCTCAGGGACCGGGAAGCGGTCGAGGAGGTGGATTTGGAGGAGACCTCAGAGGAGGAAGAACCAGGGGAAGAGGACCAAGTAAATGGTACAATTGTGACGATAATAGCCACATGGATAGATATTTCCCTCATCCGAGGTGGCCTTGATACTCTCACTACAAAACCAATGGGCACGCAACTAAATACTACCTAGAACTAATTGTAAAACAGAAATATCAGGTACATGAATGAGGAACTAACCTCATCAATTCATAGATAAAGAGATTTATTAAAGGACAACTACCAAAAATTAATATCGTTACTCGAGGAGGGGAAAAGATTAGCATAGATGCTGACAATTTACCCGAGATCCAGAAAACAATGCCTAAGGAGGACATGTATGATCCTATGAAATAAAATATATTATTTAAAAATTCCATAGAATTATTTCATAATATCCGTGGCCCTGAGATGCAAGAGAAACCCCCTCAGCCTATAGCTTACCCTAGGATCGCACAAGTCCCTGCTTCACCCCCTGCACCCAGAAACCCTGTAGTTCCGGTGAGACAACCTGAGCAGCCACAAAATGTAGTCGACCTTTGGTTTTAGTTATTTTTAGATATTCTTGGGAATGACCAATTGATAGAAAAGTTGCGCAATGCATTGTACCTAGTTCTAGGAAATGAAGAATATCCAGAAATAAGAATAAGGACTAATCTTCCTAAGAAGTATACTCAGAGAGTGTAGAGAAGGAAAGTACGGACTATAAAAGATTTAGATTAACAACCCAGCTAGATGAATTTGAGATTAAGGATGTCATGTTATATCTAGGATATGATGTTAATATACTGCCTAAAAATACTTGGGAAGCCTTAGGAAAAACCCAGTTGATATATTCCCCAATCCAGCTGAGAATGGCCAATCAATATTGTATTTTCCCAATAAGAATACTGGAGAATGTTGAAATAGACGGTGCAGGAGTAAAAACTGTAGATGACTTTGAGGTGATCGAAATCATAGGGGATAAGGACCTTTATCCTGCACTACTTGGTATTTATTGGTCTTATCAAAACTATGCAGTGATTGACCTAAGGAAAGACACTATGACATTTGAGGCAGATGGAATAAAATTAGTTAAACCCTTGGGTTTGTATGTAGTCCATCGATACATGAAGCCAACAGACAAAAATATGGAGAGAGAAGACCCAGACCAGTTGTACATTGTGAAAGAAGGAAAAAGAGAAGACTACAGAAATCCTACTACTGATGGATCAATAAGTTGGAGGAGCATAGAATTAGCGAACGAAGATTCAGAACTAGCATTTGACAGTTGGCAGCAAGGTTCATATGAAATATTTTCAAGAAGATGCGCAACTATCAGACCAACTAGATGGGTTGGAAATGAGGTCAGAGAACCCCCGATATATGATGGTACCTTGGGACTTGACATTTTTCTGGTTAGCATGGAAGAAAAGATAGCAGAGGATCAAAGAATCTCACTGTTGGATTTATCCATCTAAGACACCCCTACCAGATGGTGGACTAATAAGAAAGAATTAGTTGAGAACTGGGAAGATGTGAAGAAAGTTATCCAATATATATTTCAAGATAAGGAGTAGTTGGAATCATAGATGAGAACATATTTCCAAGTTGTGCAAATGTTCAATGGACATTCTGATCCTAAAGCACATATTGAACAATGCGTGAGACAATGGAAAGTTGCAGAAATACCATCTCGCTTCTGGGTTCAAGTATTTCCCCATTCACTAGGTCCAATTCTGAAATCTTGGTACATGAATGAAGAAACCAGAAGACAGACCAACAACTGGAAAATGTTGGCAGGTCACTTTTGCAAGGACTTCTCGTTTACAAGTACACTGAGCTTAAACTAGTTCTGCAAAGAATTAAAGAATTCCTTTTTATAGATATTAGTAAACGGAAACCAGACCTAGTGTTATGTACAAAGCATAGACAAGAAATTCAATATAACCATCAACTAAGCCTGGAAGAGAGACTTATAGAATGCTATAATATTAAGAAGGATTTGGAAACCCCGGATGATTTAGAAGAATTGAGAAACTTAGCCATTAAGGAAACATAAGGAAGTAGAGAAATATAGAACATCATACCCAGCCAGATTGATGGTTTTTATAATTACCCATTGAAGTTGTGCAAAGTCAATATAGGGACCACAGAGAAACCTAAGATAGCTATGGTAGGAGATTACTGGGACGAGAAAACAATCCAAGAAATACATAGCATGTTGCGAGAGTATGAGGATTTGTTCCTAGAGAAATTTTCAAAGCTAAAAGGTATTAAAGGAACTATGGGAGGGATGAAGATTGAACTAAAACCAGGATCAAATCCTGTAAGACATAGACCATATCACCTTAACCCCAGAGTGAAAGAGAAGGTTAATATGGAAATAGACAAGATGCTAGAAGTTGGACTTATTTTTCCAGTGGAAGAAGTAGAATGGGTTAGCCCAATAGTCATCCAGAGCAAGAAAGGCACAGAGGACATTAGGGTCTATGTAGACTACAAAAGTCTTAACTCTGGTTGTGTGCATGACCCTTTCCCAACACCTTTTACTGATGAGGTGCTAGATCAGGTTGCGGGGAAAGAATCTTACTCATTTACAGATAGATTTTTGGGGTATCACCAAGTGAGGATTGCAGAAGAAGACAAATAGAAGACAACATTCATAATAGAATGGGGGTCATTTTCATATAATGTGATGCCCTTCGGCCTAAAGAACGCCCCTACATTTTTTTCCTATATTGTAATAGAAACTTTCTGAGAATTTATCCACAAGTTTATATAAGTTTATATGGATGATTGGATGGTATACATTTTTCTCAAGGAACATATAGCGCTACTACGTATGATGTTTGATAGATGTAGAGAATTGAAACTATTTTTGAACCTCAGGGAGTGTATCTTATGTGTGCCACATGGAAATTTTTGAGGCCACATAGTATGTCGAGAAGGAGTACTGGTAGACCTAGCCAAAGTTGCAGTTATTGCGAACATACTATGATCTACGAGTGCTAAGCAGTTGCGCTCCATGCTGGGGCACACAGGGTACTATTGCATGTTTATCATAAGATATGAAAACATCACTGCACCTTTGGAAAATATACTAAAGAATTCTGAAGTGTTCCAGTGGACCCCAGAGTGTGATAAAGCTTTCGATATCCTAAAGGAAAATCACATCACAACACCTATTCTGATATTTCCAAACTGGGAAAAAGAATTTCATGTGCACGTAGACGCATTAGGTATTTTCCTGGGAGCCATCTTAGCGCAACCAGGAGATGGATCCATGGATCATCCTATCTACTTTGCTAGAAGGAAGTTGTCGCAATCTAAGTGCAACTATACAACCACGGAAAGGGAGGGTTTAGCTATGATTTATGCTCTGTAGAAGTTTACACATTATTTGTTAGGTTCTCATTTTAAATTATTTACTGATCATTCTGCATTAAAATATCTAGTTAACAAACCTGTTTTGGAAGGAATAATTTGTTGATGGTTATTATTGTTTCATGAATTTTCATTTGAAGTGATCATAAAGCATGGAAGATGCAACGTGGGGCCTGATCACTTGTATAGATTAGAGTCAGGAGAAATTGGCCGAGAAATCGATGATCAGTTCCCAGATACATACTTGTTTTAGGTTGAGTCCATACCCGAATACCTGTAAGACATAATAGTCTTCTTAAGTACATGGGACTACCCAGAAACATACTTCACAACTCAGAAACATCATATGGTAGTTAGAGAAACGGACTATCAATTGATTGTGGGGAAATTGTATAAGTTGGGACTAGATAGCATCCTCAGGATATGTGTCTTAGATCATGAAAGACAAGACATATTGTGGGAGTGACACAGTGGAGTTGTGGGAGGTCATGTTTGGGGAAAGGCCACTACGCAAAAAGTCCTCCAAGTTGGACTATGGTGGGCCATTCTCTTCAAGTATGCAAAGGCATATGATAGATCTTGTGATGTTTGTCAAAGAGTGGGTAAGCCATCATGACAAGATGAATTGCCTCTTCATCCAGTTCGATCTCTATAATCATTTGAGAAATGGGCAGTTGACATCATTAGGCCGATCAACCCCACCACTTAGCATTCAAAGGCTAGGTATATTATTACCGCAACTAATTACCTTACACATTGGGCTGAGGTAGCAGTTGTTCAGGATTGTTCGACCGATATTGTTTTTAGGTTCATTTTTGAAAATATTATCACTCAGTTTGGATGTCCTAAGAGTCTGACCAGTGATCAGGGAAGTCATTTTATCAGTAATACAATAGAAAATCTTACAACATAGTTCTTGATCCAACATCATAAGAGTATTCCCTACCATCTGCAATCCAATAGAACAGTAGAGGCGTTTAACAATATTTTGGAGAGAGGATTAACAAAGGTTTTTTACGCAAACATAGAGGATTGGGATGACAGTCCCAACAGTTTTATGGGCTTATAGGACAACCACAAAGAAACTCCACAAGTATACTCCATTTCAGCTAGTTTATGGGAAAGAGGTTGTGGTACATGTAGAATTCATTACTCTGAGTTTATAAATTGCACAGATTACAAACATGTCGGAGGATGAATTAGTTGCGCAGAGGCTCATGGAATTGCAAGAACTTGAGGAGACCGGGTTTTTGGAAGACTTCCATCAATTAGTTGAGAAAGAAAGGCATAAATCTTGGCATGAAAGACACATTAATACCAAATCATTTTTGCAAGGAGATAAGGTCCTACTTTATGAAATTTGATACAAGAAACATCCAGGCAAGTTGCGAATGCATTAGTTGGGACCATTTATAGTTGCATAGATATGACCTGCTGGAGTAGTCAGACTCGCGCAACTGGATGGTATGTTGTGGCTAGGATGGGTGAATGGTGCTCATCTGAAACCCTATATGTCTCAGAACTGAGCTAAAGTAATGTTTCTCTAGTCTGAAGGAGCATGTATAGTAGTTATATTTGAGTTTTGTTTGCAATTTCTGTGAATTCAGTTAATAAAGTTGAAGAGTGCATTGTTGCGTTGTGACATGTAGTTCATTTTTTATGTCTAGGTGTTGTTTGATGTAGAACTAATTCCTCAACAATGTAGGATCAGAAGAGCCATGAAGTTAGTAATGACAGTCATTAAATATGATGGGGACCCTTTTGTGGTTGGAGGGAGAGCGAATTCAGATGCAATCCTAGTCCATGTGCCACATGAACCCAGTCCAGTCACAACCTTTATTACCTCTAAAATACCTCGTCTGAATTATGTTAAAACATAAAGTTGCGATATGAGAATATGTCATCGGTATTCACACCAGGATTATCATCCGTTAAAATGGTAAGGTCTGGAATCGACCACGTCCCTGACCAACTTGCCTAGTTAATGTCGAGATTACAAAATAGATTTACCACGTTAACCACTCTCATTGAACAACTCAGATCCAAGTTGCTTCTATAGGGTTAATGATGAATAGAAGTGTTGGCCCTTGACCAAGTTTTGAGGATCCTTGTTCATGTCTGACCTATTTTTGGGACTTCGATAGGTTGTCGAAGGCGGAGCATGAGACGATGCGGAGATCACAGGATCTCGACCACTTTTAAGGACCTTTTTAGGATTTGGTATTATGTAACAGGTATGGGAATGTTGGCCCATGGATTTACCCATCCTTAGGCCTATTTTGTATGTATAAATAGATTCTAAGGAAATGTAGTGAGTACGAATGGCTAAGTGCTAGAGTTGGATCTCTGTGATCAAGAGTTGTAAGTGATTTGGTGCATACTATGTGAGACTTTAAGAGCTAAGTGCAAGTCATTGTAAGAGACTTTGGAAGGTTGTGTGCTTAGATATAGTTGGGGAAGGAGGATCTAGCGAGCTACATAGATCCCCTGTCCTCTGTGGAGTAAGGTTTTTGAGGCTCTATGCATGTAACTGATTGAAGAAGCTAATAGAGAAGAAAAAGAATTGGTGGACGTATCCCCAGGGTGGGGGTGAACCATGTACATGTTGTGTTGCTATGCTTTGTGCAATGTATTGATGTGTTTATGTGTTTATTTTCTTAATGCTTTAATATAGATGAATGATTTGTTGATGCTTAAGGCTTAATAATATGGATGGATGTTGGATCTGACTTATATACATATGCTTAGTTCTTGAATACCTTAGATCTGAATGAATACTGTGATACTCTGTAATTAGGGTTTAACCGTGTTGTAACTAAGAATGGATATAGATGAATGCTAACGGTTGAGTGCTCTATCAAGTGTTAGAATCATAGATCTATGTCCCAGCTAAGGTTGCATACATCTGAGTCCTGCAACCACCCCTGCCTCTACCTTGGGTGAGACTTCATCTGCTTCGTAGGTGTTGCCGAAAGGGATGATAGTTAGGGTTTTGTTGGTGCATTGTTGTAGCGTTGAACCCTAGGTCTGCTCCTGTGTGAACAAATGGTTCCGTTGCCGGGACCTGAAACTGTGATTGCTGGGAACTGAGGAAAAAGAAGGTTTGTGCAAAGATCTGACCTGAAATTGTGAAAGATCCGTGCGTAGATTTGTCGCTTTAGTGCACAATATTTTACTCGATCATTGAAGCTTTGTGCTAAGAAAAGAAGCCTGATATGAAGAAAAGAGGTAAGATATGAATTCTTTGTGCTCTAATAGAGGTAAGAATAGTGAATTTTTTTAGATCTGGAAGCTTTGTGCTCTGCTGAAGATAAGATTAGTGGAATTTTTTGTTTCTAAAGTATTGATCTAGGTATGTTTGATAAGATTTGTCCTAGCTTGAAAACTGGGGCACTGATAGAAGAGAGAAGATTTGATATGGGTATATCTGATAAGAATAGTCAAAGATATGTTATACCTATGCATAGAGAGAATGTTTGGACTAAAAAATGGATGCAGTATCCTAGAAAAAAAAATTGCAGGTTAGCTACCATGATCCTAGTGCACAGTATAGGAAAGGTTGGGGATCATTTAAGAGAAAGAGAGGATTAACCCTTTGTTACAACTGTAGAAAACCTGGACATCTAGCTAAGGAATTCCCTGGAAAAAGACCTAGTTGCCTCTGTTGCAAAGCTATGGACCATGAAGTTTTGGATTTCCCTAGAATGATTGCTAAGTTTGAAAGGATGAATATGAGACAAGAAGACCACAAGAAAGGTCAAGCAACTAAGATTATGGCAGAACCCCAGAAAGAATCAGAAAAAGTATTGCTACAGATGAAAGAAACCCTAAATGACCACTGACATATCATCTTATCAGAGATCTTCAAAGAAAAATAATGCATTGAAGTAAGAATAGGAGACTTCGACATTGACTATGTTCTGGATGAGGAAACATAAGTGAATATCATGATAGAAAGAACTTGGGAAATTCTAGGAAAGCCTATTATGATTCCTTCATTGGGAGGAATAGGATTATTCAGAGGAAATATGATAAACCTATGTGGAAGACTTACCCAGATATCTATGAGTGCCAATGGAACTTCAACAAAGGAAGAATTTGAAGTTGTTAAATTTATTGAGAACAATGCTCCATTTGCTATGTTACTAGGAAAAAATTGGATTGAAGGAGATTAGGCCAGAAGGAAAGAAGAAGAAATCTTAGAGCAGAAAAAGAAAGAGTTGAAAGATTTCAGGACTACGAGGATTGCACACTTGATTGAAGAACAGGAGAACTGAGAAAAGCTATTTAAGACCAGAGTCTTGGATGTCAAAGTAGGAAGAACACTAGAATATTCGTAGAAGACTGAAGTACCTATTTCAGATACAAATGAAGTATTATCCCTGATTTCTAGGAAATAATCTCACGAGCGCAGAGTTACTCTGCCATAAGAAGGTAAGAATCAAAATGGAAAAAGGAGTTTTGAGATGAATCTCACTGGAAAGAAGGATAGAAAACTAAGTAAGAAGAAAGATAAGATCGAAAAGTTACAGAAGGTTCCAGAGGGAACCTCGCAGAAGCAAAATTTGCAAAATTGGAACTTCATTGGGATATCAAAACTGCGTCACATGGAACTTCACTATGGCGATGCAATATAGCCATTGGGGACTGTATAATCGTTAGAAAAACAACCCGAATGGGTAGAAAGGAATTTATGATCAGGAAGTTCGCCACTAGACCATTGGGACCGCGCCATAACGGACAAAACTAAGTTAATGAAGGCTTCTCACCGATTGCAAGAGATCCATTACCAAGTTATCTATTTATCCCATCGTGCCATGCAACGAGAACACTTTTACTAACTATGAATCTGAGTCCACAAACTAGTTGATTTCGCACATTGATCATCGTGCTATTGCCATCCATCCCGTTGCATTGACTAGTTACTCTTCGAACCCGAGATATTCAACCATGAGCATGCTTGTCGGACGAGCTTAGCACTGTAGAGAAAATTGTAGAAGAAGTTCTCATTGACCTAATGACTGAAAGAGTAATGTCTGAAAGAGAAATGTCTGCAAGTATTCAAGCGTCATCTATGAGAGGAGTGCAAGCCTCTCCATCGACTTCTCGCGGAGCTGGTTCATCCTGACCATCAGCGAAAAAGAGAAACAAACACAGAGATGACCTAGAAAATGCAAAGATGATCCTGACCATATTGCTCGATTACATCCCGCCTCTGGCTATCATGGTGAGCCGTGATAGCGTGACAAGATAATTCAAGTACTCCATGGTCACTGCATACCTCCCGAAGTGGATACATGCATTTCACGTGTAGCAGGACAATATCACAACGTTGAATTTCAGTGACTTCA
Source organism: Picea engelmannii (assembly GCA_009831015.1). Taxonomy (NCBI): domain Eukaryota; kingdom Viridiplantae; phylum Streptophyta; class Pinopsida; order Pinales; family Pinaceae; genus Picea; species Picea engelmannii. The sequence goes on from ML780391.1 coordinate 82,679, forward strand.
ACCTTAGATATCACAAGAACTATAATATGCTCGCCCCCTATAAATACCTGACCAGGATGAAGGGGAAGAACTCAAAGATAATCCCCTAACCTTGGGCAATGAACCTTGCGCAGTCCACCCTGCTAAATGTAATGAAAATTACACACTTAGGAAAGCACTAGGAAGTGAACACATGTGTCAAGCTATTACTTTCATGTTACCATGGTGGTTACTTATGGCTAGACCATCGTATTATAGTCATTCCGACGTTGATCCATAGGATCACAGGATTAATTATGCAAGGACCCGACCCACATGAGTTCTATCTAAGAAAAGCCATAGATGACATGCTAGCACAGAAGATCAAGGATACATATGACGATGTTGAAAAGGGAACACGGGGCTACAATGTAGCCTCCATCCAATATGGAGCAGTGTGCCTAGCCTACCAACTAATAGCCAAAAAATTAGTAAGGAAGAACAGAACTACACAAGTCACAGACTTTGTCGTTGACCTCGCAGGGAAGTGCATGGAAGGATTACAGATGAATTGGGCGAAGAACCTAGCTAATCAGCTAGAACAAGACTGTCGCGAAGCACAGGATTAGGGCTATGAGTTTCACTTTAGCTGGCTCTTGATCCTCATCGCCTTTGTTTCCTAGTAGATTTCGGAAGGTGCAACCTTCTCGTATATTGAACCATTCGATCCGCTTGCTACGAAGTTTACTACCCTTTGGTACTCGAGTGATATGAACAAACAGTGGAAGTCGAATGTTGTTTTTCACACCTATTACCTACAGCTGAAGAGATCCATCGAAGCTGAACCTCGCATGAATCCAAACACCCTACAGAGGTTCTGACCCCTGATGAAGTTTTGTGCAGATTGAAACTTCATCTACATAAAAATGCAAGCCGATGAACATAAAGAGCAACTTCAATCGTACTACAAGCTCACAGAAGAAGACCCGGAGGAGATCACTAAGGATTGGTCTGTAGAGCTCCTTATTTCCACAGACCCTACAGAGATGTCTGAACCTGAAAGCTCAGAGACCATGCATAAAAAACATGATACACCCAGGCCCAGTAGAACGAAGAAGAATGAAGAGGTCCAAGATTTAAGCAGTGCCTCAGGAAAGACTGCCTCAATATCACCTGATCGAGGGGGTGATGACAAAGTAGAAGAACTAAATGGAAAAGGAGTTGAATAGAAGCCAGGCGAAGTAACACCACCCAGAGACAAGGTTGATCCCCTAAAGAAGAGGAAGGTTCTCCCCCGAAACCTTCTTCCCGAAAGAAATTGAAAGCCACCGTGACCAACATGAAGACTGTGCTTACTGCCGATTATTTTGACTTCATCATCGCAACTCTAAACGACGCTTCTATGGAAATCATGGAGAAACAAGACGCTAAGCAGGAGAAAGTGTATGATAGAATTGAGGTTGAACTCCGAGGGGTACAACAAGCCCTTCAGTCCAGCCACGTAGTGTCCACTGCACCTTGCCATCAGGAAAACCAGAGTTGGGAGATGAGCCAAGCCAACTCCACCGACTAGCTAATGCGGTAAAATCTCTCCTTCATCATGCTCAAGAAGAAACAGAACAAGCCACTAAGACCTTGAAGAAAGTGAAAGGTGTACTCGTAGAACAACGTAGAGTTACAGAATAGGAGAAGGTTGATCTCCAGTCAAAGTTTGAAGAAGAGAAAGAACAGATGCAACAAGAAAAAGAACAGGTGCTCATAGAGCACATCGAAGTAAAGGAAGCATTCAACAAATCACTCTACTCTGTGACTGGCTTAGAGACACAAGAAGAAGACCGAGTCATGCATCAAGTAGAGTAGCTCGCAGAAGCTATCTAGAAGCTACAACAAAAAATCATAGACTTAGATCTATGCACAGTGCCCAACACCCCGCAGGATGTGAGGGACCAAAGAGAAGCAATTGCTCGAAGCGTAGTTGAGAGAATAAAGGCCCTTGCCATGGAATGTAAGAAACTCATTGATCACAATTCCCAGACCTATGATAAACTCACTGAGAATCCAGAACTGAAGGCACTGGAGTCGCAGCTCTAAGAGGCGAAGTATCAAGAAAAAATGATACAGGCACAGTTGAAGCCCATGTCAGTTGTGGAAAGAATGAAGCAATCCCAAGAGCAACACATTGCCTAGCAGTAGGTCCACACTATGCAGAGCAAATTCATGTAAGTGACTCAGAGTCTCCAACCTGTATAGGATAAGGCTTAACAACTATTCATAGAGATCGAAGGTTGAGGAGCGAAACTGGAGTAATTCATCATCGCAGCTGAACAATGCCTAGAGGGACCTGTCAATGAAGCAGTCATACAAGAGTTCGTTGAAAAAGAGGTTGTGGCACAACAACAAGTCGAAGCAACTCGATCTAAGATCAAGGCTTTTGAAGTAGAACTAGTCAGATCAGAGTGACTCGGGACGAGTCACAGGTGAGTGTTGGGGGCACGTTGGCCCGTGACCAAGTTTTGAGGATCCTTGGTCATGTGTGACCTATTTTTGGGACTTCGACAGGCTGTCCAAGGTGGAGTGCAAGATGAAGCGAAGATCACGGTATCTTGGCCCCTTTTAGGGCCCTTTTTGGGATTTGGGATTATGTAACTGGTATGGGAATGTCAGCCCATGGATTTACCCATGCTTAGGCCTATTTTGTATGTATAAATAGATGCTAAGGCGATGTAGTGAGTATGAATGGCCAAATGCTAGAGTTGGATCTGTGTGATCAAGAGTTGTAAGTGATTTGGTGCATACTATGTGAGACTTGCAGAGCTAAGTGCAAGTCATTGTAAGAGACTGTGGAAGGTTGTGTGCTTAGATCTACTCGGGGAAGGAGGATCTAGCGAGTTGCGCAGATCCCCTATCCTCTGCGTAGTAAGGTTTTTGAGGCTCTGTGCATGTAACTGATTGAAGAAGCTAATAAAGAAGACAAATAATTGGTGGATGTAGCCCAGGGTGGGGGTGAACCATGTACATGTTGTTTTTCTATGCTTTATGTGATGTATCGATGTATTTATGTGTTTATTTGCTTAGTGCTTTAATATAGATGAATGATATGTTGATGCTTAGTGCTTTAATATAGATGAATGATATGTTGATGCTTAGTTCTTAATAATATGGATGGATGTTGGATCTGACTTATATACATGTTCTTAGTGCTTGAATACCTTAGATCTAAATGAATACTGTGATACTCTATAATTAGGGTTTAACTGTGTTGTAACTAAGACTGGATATAGATGAATGCTAATTGTTGAGTGCTCTGTCAAGTGTTAGAATCATAGATCTGTGTCCCAGCTAAGGTTGTAGACATCTGATTATTGCAGTGACCCCTGCCTCTACCTCAAGTGAGACTTCATCTTCTTCATAGGTGTAGCCGAAAGGGTAAGTAGTTAGGGTTTTGTCGGTGCATTGTTGTAGCGTTGAACCCTGGGTCTGCCCCTATGCCAACAAGCAGTTATTACATAATTTTCCATATAAGCCTAAGTATAAGGTTATGTGAACTCGGTGTAGGACCCATTGTTTCACAGAGATAAATTAGAGATTTTTGAATTCTGAAGCATGAGAAAGCCTATGTAATCCCTTGACCCTTAGTCGTGATCCCCAATCCCTGTTTCACCTGGAGAATTTGTTGATAGCTCAGACTCACCATGTTGATAGCTTTAGAGAGATAAAGTGTCATTTCAAAGGATGCAGTACTAGATGAGCCCTATGACCCTCGAGATCATGGGCGATCTCAAAGGGAAGGTCAAGTAATTCAAGCTTCTTGACCTTGACCTGAAAGACTAGGATTTGTTCCCTCGGATGAACATTGATGTTTTCAGGAGTGTCACTCCAGAGGATTTGGAAGGCATGCAGTTTGTGCCAAATCCCGAATTCATTAATCTGTTCAACTCTACCATTATGAACCTTAGGGATTTTCCAATTTTTGGCACCACCAGAGAAGTTGCGAGGTGTACCAAGTTTTTGATCAGCAGGGTACACAATAGAAGCCTATGGTTGGATAGGAGATATTCAATTCACATAGAGGACATTCATCAGCTTACTGGAATGTCCATTGAAGGTGAGGACGTGTCCAAAGGTTTCCAGGGTCCCAGTAAGCATGTCAAGAAGAAGTGGGATCCCAATATATATGAGCAGTTTCATACACAGAGGGGGGGTGCACAACCAAGATCGACCCCATACTACCCGAGATGGTCAGGACCGGTTTCTATATAATTGATAGAAAGGTCATGAGGTCTTAATACAAAGGAGAGTGTGCACTGGATTCTCTATCAGTGGAATATTTTTGTGCCAATTGTGTTGTCTTCAGCTAGTGCAGCTATTTACTAGAGGAACTCTTGGTGGCCTGTGAAGAGGCATAAGAGAATGGAGTTACTTTCAACTATGAATACCTATTGCTTCCATTTGCAATGCTGAAGTGGACACCACCCGCTGGAAGACCCTTGTCACCAGGAGATAAGGGGCAATTGGAAAAACATTTTGAGCCTTGGCACTCAAGGTCGGACTCATATAACACCTACCTAAAAAACATGACGTTCTCCAAATGGTACAACAGGTTGCTCGACGCAACATAGAGGTTGCGCATTCTGTAGGAATTTCTTAACTACAACACCCAAAACATTGCATTCAGCATGAACTGCCACCATACATTCGTGTGGCCAAGGTATTCCAACAGAGAGGACTTCCACTTGCGCATGGTTCCATTATACTTGGATGAGGAGGCCTTCGACAAGGAGGTTATGTCCTAGCCTATCGTCAAACACAACGTGCACAAGTTGAGGATGAATTACCTTCTGTCTGAAGAGATGCTGAAGAAGAGGGGTTAGGAAGGAGAGGTAGGACAGAGATCAGGCCCAAAAGTACAAAAGAAAGAAGCCCCGACATAGACAGACTCCAACGAGGAGGGAGAGATGCATCCACTAGAGTGCAAGAAGGGAACATTACCTATGTTCTCGCAGCTTCCAGAGAAATCTATGTTGAAAGGTAAGGATGTCAATGAAATTATCAATGTTGCATTCATGAGAGAGCCATTGACCAAGAAACCAAGGACGTGGATCTCACAGAGCAAGGTTCTAAACCCCTAGCCCATTTCATCCACATTTCCTCACACTCACTCAACAACTCGAGCAACCCATATTATAGACATCCAAGATGACCCTGATCCTCACACCACGCCATACACCACCATCATGAATGAGAAATCTCCATCACCACCACAACCCCAGTCGCCACCTCCAAAAACTGAAATTCTATCCCAAACCATCGACCCAGAACCCATGCCCAGAAGTACTCGAACATAGGCTACAAATGACTAGCCCAAACCCTGAAGCCTAGGACTAGCAGATCATACCCTTTGTGCCAATTCAGGATACTCTGTATTCAACAGAGATGCAAGCAGGAACGAAGGCGTAAGTCCTAAGTCTGCAATGCACTTACGCAATGACCAAGGTTAAGGTTCTATTGGAAGAGCAACCCCAGAGGTTAAGGTCCACAAAGAGGCGGAGATACCAGAGGTTCAGAAGGAACCTGAGATAGCCTCAGGATAAACTAAAACATCGATACAAGAACAGATGGAGCTAGTCCTCCAAAAACCTCAGTAGTGTGCAGAGTTGTTGCAACTCTTCCTGGATAAAACAGACGTTCTAACATTCCTTCCTTCAACATTGAGGTTGAGGATTGTGTCAGGACCATATACAAGAGAAGAGGAGGTGGAAACTCTCTCAGATCATTCAATGACCAGTGGAATTCAACCACAAGTCCAAGTACCAAGGGAAGCCACCCCTTCTTCTGCTAACCTTACACAATGGCCAGTAGCGCAGATAGTCAGAATGATCAGAGGCTCAACTGATCAACTGGAGTAGAGGCTCCAACATCCTGAAAGAACTGTAGATTTCACAAGGGAGGAAACACTCCTTTCTCAATCGCACAGAACACATGAAAAATATGCCAAGATCCATGCAGAGTAGAAACTGGAAAGAGTCCAGGAGAGGCTTGCTGAAGCCTAGCCGAAAATAAGGAAAGTAGCACCACAACTGCCAGAGTCCAGTGCGGCAGGAGAACCTGAACATCAGATCGAGATAATCTAGAGAGCATGGTCACAGTTGGCCATTCACACAGAGAATATGGAAGTGCAGTTGTGACAGACTTAGCAAGAAACAAAGAAACAACCTTGAAATCTGCAAGAGAAGATGGAGAAAATAGTGATAGAAGGAAACAATTCTCGCGCAGTGCTACAAAAGCGCACAACCGAGTGCACAAAGATATTTTGAGAAGTTAGCATCTGGATGGGAATTATCGCAAGGCACAACCAAACTTTATAGGATGTGCGCACGAGAATATAGTTGTTGAATGAGGAAGTTTCGGTCCATGGATCCATTGGAGCAATAGGATAAATTTGATCAAATCCAACAAGCACACAATGATCTCAATGCTCTGTTTGAGGTGCCATCCATAGCCAAGAATGAGCTACGCGAATTTTGACCTGTCTTTCATACATTGTATATTAAAATGCATCATGTAGAAGCTACATTCGACTCTGAATGGAACTCTCTGGTCACATCCAAGCCCAAAGGATGTATCACATATGCGACTCAGTAGTTTGTAGATGATGCTTCACTCCTTGCCAGGAAGTGGCAAGATAAAATCGGGAGTTTCCAGGAAGTGGGGAAGAGGGCCTTAGAGTTGGTCCCAGATTTGTTCCCTTCATTTGAAGAGGAAGAAAAATAGAAAGTGCAAGAAAAAGATGGAATTAAAGCGGAGAAGGAGGACAAGGGAAAGCAATAGGAACTCCTAGAAGCTGCGAAAGAAACAAGTACTTGACTTGAGGGAGAGTCAAGGATTGTGGTCGGAGCTTGTTGGGCCCTTTGTATTTGGGTTTGAAGCTGGGTAACAAGGATTACAATCCCATTTTTGGTTAAACACGAGTCACACAAGCTACAAAAGAGTTGGACAATTGAGCAAGTAAAGAAACCAAAATAGGTTGTGGAAAGCGAGAATGCAACACCAACGAGGAAAAATAAGTTACAACAGAACAAGAGATAATGTGAGATTAAAGACAAAAGAGTCCACTCAGCCTATATATGATATGCATACTATTGTAAAAAGTTTGGGCTTTTAGCTATTATTTTTGGTTAGCTGTTATTGTTGGGTTGAGTATTATGGTAGGGTGTAGTTGAGAAAAGGTTTTGTAGTTGTAATTTGTATAGAGTTTTGGGGAAAAGGGTAGATACAACTCTATGGCATGAGTCTGAAGTCAGTAGTTTATAATAGAGTACTGATTCATATCTCTAAGATTGTATCTTAGAAGCTCTACTACTAATATATATAGAAGGACCTGAAATTTTGAAATATATTGTGTCATTTTGTGTTTATGCTTATGAATTGTCTCTTTACAATACTTCTTTATGCTTGATAAGATCAATATGATATCTATGTTTACAAATGATTTTGCAACTTGAGTATCTTTAGTTCCAGGATGAATGAGTTCAGATATGTTCTGTAGTTAGTCTATCTTTCGCAAGATAATGGTGAATATTGAAGGTTCTGGAAACCCACCTAAGTATTATCCTTTCCCATCCCTATGTTTTTGTCTTGGTTGTGCTTCAGGTGAGACTTATTCTCTTTGGAGGAGATGAAAATGAAAACGCTCTAGAATACTCGGTACCTTTTGTTTGTAACCTGAGAAGGACCCTGGTTTGATCAATTCTACGCCAACATCAATTAATAAACTAGATTTTTCTCCTGGTTGTGTTTACATTTTTGAAACCCTAAAAAGGTTTGTTATGAGATATTGTTTGATAAAATTGGATGAATCTTTTGAATAATTGGCTGGGGTGCCAATTTTTTTTTGGTTTCTTTATTGTTTCTGAATTTTTCTGAGTGAAATTGCAAGGGGGAGGGGATTCAAACCCCTTTTGGGCACTAGGCCCAAACCTCTAGGGACTCCTTAAATATCCTTTTAATTTTGGTTAATTTTGTTGTTACAAGCATAATTGAGAAAATAAAAGGCCAAGGGATTTGAACGCCTAACCTCCTCCCCTTTCCCCTATAAAAAATCCCTATCAATTTAAAAAAAAATGAAGAAATAAAAGGGAGGGAGTTGAACCCTCGACCTCCTCTCTCCTTTCTCTAAAGTTTAAACCCACCCAAAATTCAAAAATTAAAATGGAGAGGGTCATCCATGGGCTTCCTCCCATCCACCACCAAGGTGGAGCCCCTTCCTCTCTACTTACAACTTCGTTCCTTCACCTCTATGAATTATCCTCTCTTATTCCCTCCAAAAACCTCCACTCCTAGCCAGGAAACCCCCATTTTCCACCTCCCCTCTCCTCCGATAGTTTACCTCCTACACACATTCCCCGTTAGCCCATCTGTAGACAAAAGTTGAGCCACCTTTCTTTGTCTAGCCTCCTTCTAGTGCATATATGTTGCACCTCTTCCGACGATATCATCCAACTAGAAACCCCTACCACAATCTTCACATCACCACTGCAACTCTCTTCCAACCTACAATAGACAATGGAAAGGGGTAGGCGGAACTTCCACCAGGGCATAGCCACCACCACCCATCTATCGACCACCACTGAGCCACCAGGTGGATTATAAACATTGGCTATTGATTAATATATGGTGGTTGTATGGGTTGGTCATATGGGATGTTTTAGCACCCGGGGGGTTTGACCTGGTGCAAGGATTTCATATGTTTCAAAAGAAATAATTTAATATGTGAGTTATAGATGATAGTCTTTCAAGGGAGATACTTTTATTGTAATATATGTGTGTGTGTATCTATATATATCAATATACATATACACATATATATATATAGATGAAGATGTATATATATATATATATATATATATATATATATATATATATATATATATATATATATATATATATATATATATATATATATATATGTATGTATGTATGTATGTATGTATGTATGTATGTATGTATATGTAGAAATTATGTTTTGATAAAGAGTTGAACTAAAAGGGGGTGTTTTATTCTACGGTTAGGCTCCTCGTGAAAAATGTCTCCTATGGAATATAACCCTAGGTAGGGGCCGCAAGCCATCCCTATCCCTTTTCCATCCCCTTAACATCCCCTGGATTCCTTTCTTCGGTTCCCATATTTTCCCCTTTTTTTCCCCCGTCTCTTGTTCTGACCCTTTTTTGAAGGCATACTTAGGCATGTCCCAATAGGAGCCTACATAGAAGACTCTGATATGGAGGCTCTAGATTAGAAGCAATTCCCTGAGGGCCATCGCCTTCTTTTCCCATGAAGAATTCTTGGACATCCTTCATGCACCTTGTTCAACTCTTTTCACGAATTCACACTTACAATGAGTTAATGGCAACCCTTAACTTGATATTTCCATCTCTGATCATTTTAATGATGTTTCCTCGGGTTCTCTGCATTCTTCACCCTCTAGGTCATCGAAGAAAGAAAACAATTTTCAGTCCTCTTCTCCCAAGTAAAAGGTCACTCTTCCTAATGATTCACAAAAGCAACAAAAGAAGGAGAATATTGGTAAAGGAGACCAGTCCCCACCTTGACTTTTGGCTAGTTCATCCTTGAAAAAATAATTAAGGTATATCAAGGAACGAAGGGGATTTGTGAAGAAGAGAAGTCTCCCAGCTGGATGGGAAGAAATTGGTTGAAATATTTAATGGTAAATCTCTAGGAGAAAAATCCCTCACGAGATGGATGAATAACTTGTGGAAACCCTTGATTCGATAGTCCCCGAAATTTGATATCCTCTCTAGAAAATCGAATTCTTTCATGTTCCTTTCGACAAAATATTGCGAAGATATTCAAAAGTAGAATCGGACCTGGGGCCCATTTGGCATTACCCTTAAACCCTGGTCAGTGGATTTCTACCCCCTTAAGGAATCCATGGTTGTAATGAAGGTGTGGGTGATTTTAACCAGTTTTCCATTAGTGTTTTGGTCTAGGGAAGCGATGGAGCCTATTGGTAACACAATGAGTTCTTTCGTTAAGCTAGAACCTAATTGGGACTCAAAAAAAGAATGCAGGTGGACCTGGATCATGATCAAATTTGATATCAGAGAAGGTATAGTAGGTAGTATCAATTTAGTCTATGATAGAATCACTTGGAGCTAGAAGGTAGACTATTCGATACTACCTTTCAAGTGCCATGGTTTCCATGAAGTTGGACACATCCGCTCTCAGTGCACCAGAATTGTGTCGCTTCATCAAGCCCCTTCCAGACAATGGAAATAAAAATACACAATTAAAAACAAGGACATGGTTTAGGTCATCTCGATGGAAGGAAAAAATGAGTAAATTCCTTTAGATAATGACAAAGTGGTCCATTCTAGTCGAGCTTTGGGAGACTTGGTTAAAAAATATTCTGATTCAGGTATGATTCTTTCTTCCCTTTCTCCGTCAAGTGCTTTTCATAATGGTATGGGGTTGAATTTTCCTCCATCTTCTATCCCCTCTCCCTTTGTTCCCCTCCCTTCCCCCAGGACCTCCTCCCTTCCTAAAGAATCCCCTTCAGAGGTTCCCCCCCACCTCTTTCTTCTTCCATCCTGATGGATATGAAAAAGGATCCTTTTGGAGAGCCTTTCCCCTCTCCTCTTATAAATTCATACCTTATGATTTCTCCCACCTCACCCTCCCCTCCTAGGGTTTCATCCTTCGTTCCCTCTCCTGAGGATTCTCCCCCCAAAAAACCCTCTCCCCCTTCCCAGAAGTCTCCATATCTCCCTTGGTCAAAAGATATGCCTTGAGATCCAAAACTTGAGAGACCAACCATTCTTATTGAGGATTGTACCTCAAACCTCCTCCTCACACTCAGGCTGGCATAAAATCCCATCTCTCAAAATAAAAGGAAAGAGTCATTGTGTAAATTCACAAAGGAACCCAAGTGGCAATGATAAGGGCCCTTATAGCAGGGAAAGTCCTTCTGATGAGGGAAAGATTATATTCCTTTCCTTCAAAGAGAGAGGGGTTGGGGGTGACGCAAAGAAACTATCCCTCAAAAGAATGTTCTTAAGCCTAAAGTTGGACACAATTATGATCCAAGAGACAATGTGTCCCAGTGACAAAGCTAGAGAAACTTTTAGTCCTTGGCTTAGGAGCTGGTCTTTCAATACAATTGACACCTTTAGATTATTGAGATGATTTATTATCGGGTGGATCCCTAATTTTCATTCCTTGTCCTCCTCTATTGTTCACTCTACAATTTCAATCAAATTAAAACATAAGAATAGTGATTTAACCTTCTTAGTGGTCAATATTTATGGTCCCTACTCTAATAGGACCTCCTTATGGGAGGACTTGATATCGACAAGAATTTTTTCTGACCCTCTACTGGTGGTAGGGGGGGACCTAAATTTCACCCTATCCCTTCGGGAGGTTTAGGGAGCACACCCGAGGGAAGACAAGAAAAACATTTTTTTTCCTTTATTTTAGAAAATTCTCATCTAGTGGATATCGAACCTATGAAGCTCTCTCCCACTTGGAGAAATTTGAGGGCTAGGGATGAGGAGGTTGGAAAAATATTGGATCGCTTCTTAGTTTCTAAATCCCTCCTAGACTTGGGATGAATTTTTAGAGTAGTGGTAGAGCTGGGAGGAATTTTGGACCACTGCCCAATCTCCTTACATTGTTCTTCACGCTTTGAGTCCCCTCCTTCTCCTCTTAAATTTTTCCATTCCTGGATGGTAGAAGAATATTTCAAGAATATGGTTATCTCCACTTGGTTCAATCTATCCCCTCTGAATCTTGTTCCACTCATGGTGCAATTTGCAGCTAATCTTAAGAATTTGAAAAACACCATTAAAAAATGGCTTCCTCTTTGGAAATCCAAGAGGCAACGAATTATTCGAGATATTGAAGAAATTCTCACTGAGGCCTATAGGAAGCTAGAGGAAATCCCCCTTTCCAGTGAAAATTTAGATGAATTAAGAGAACTGGGGGAAAAATGAGCCTCGTGGATAAATATAGAGGCACAAGAATGGTGTATTAAGAGCAGGGATCTCCTGATAAAAGCAGGAGACAATAACACCAAGTTTTTTCATCAGTTTGTGAACTATTGAAGAAACCTCAACACAATATGGGAAATCAAATATGAAGAAGGAAATGCAACAGTATCCTTTGAGGAAAAGTCAAATCTTGGTGTAAATTTCTTCAGTAATCTTTTCTCATCCCCCCCTAGTTGCCCTATTCAAGAAATTTTGGAGGTAGTGGAAAAATTTTCGATTGTGTTTTCTGAAGATATGAATTTATCCTTGGAGGAAGAGGTAATAAAATAGGAACTGAGAGCTTAGTGATTTTTTCCATGCAGAATGGAAAAATCTCAGGCCCAAATGGTGTTACTGTGGAATTCTATAGTTATTTCTATGACTATGTGAAGAATAATGTTCTGATGGTGGTAAGGGAATCTCAAAAGGAAGGAAGATTTCACGGACCTATAAATTCCACCTTCTTGTGCCTAATCCCTAAAAAACATTTCCCTTCTTCCTTTCAGGATTATAGACTGATTTCATGTTGCATTGTTATCTACAAATTAGTATCTAAGCTTATTTCTAGAAGACTAATATTGATGCTAAGTGCTTTCATAGGAGAAGAACAGTTTTGTTTTCTACACAATAGACACATACATGATGCATTATCCATCGCTCAAGAAGTGCTCCACTCTGTCAAAAAAATAAATCTTAAGGAAGCCATCCTTAAACTGGATCTCTCCAAAGTGTATGATCGAGTAAATTCAACATTTGTACACCTGGTCCTCATTTGTTGGCGCAAGATTATTTTGGGTAAAGAATTCAATTTTGGGAAGAAAGGTGAAGTTAGCGTAGCGAACGAGGAAACTTAGACCAAGGAGACATGAGCGCCAGGTTTTGAAGAAAAGAAGTGTGCACGGTAGGAATTGTAGAACTTTGGCGCAAAAGTGGACAAACCTAGTGTAGTTAGGGTTAGGGTTTTGGGATGGATTGTAAGGGTTTCTAACCCACTTTTGTAATATAAATAAAGGGTATGATAAAATTTGGAGTTTGTTTTGAAAGTTGTAGAGATTGGATGAGGTCGAAGTAGCTGAGGGTCAAGTCGCAAGTTGTGGAGCTTGGTGTGATCTTGATCTGCCTCACTACTCACTACTCTAATATAATGCACACAATTTTTTTTGATGAATAAGAATAAATAAGAAGAAGATGTTTTTGGGCATATCTCCAAGGGGGTGAACCATGGTAAAATCATGTGTGCAGTGTGTTTTGATGTGTTGTTATTTCTGCAGTTATCATTGAATGGTTAGTTAGATGAATGGATGATTTACTTATAGTGTGCACTAGATTAAATATGCAAATGAATAAATGAATGAATGGATCTTATGAATAGTAGAATAGAAATGCATGGTTAAGTAGAAAGAAGAAGTAAGAAACAACATCCCCCAATCCCTTCCATGACTGTAGACATCTGCGTCCCCCAATCCCTCATAAACCATCTTGGGTGAGACTGCATTGTGCATTCTATGCATGGTCTAGCCTACTTGTTTACCAGAAGGGTCGATGGTGATAAGGGTTTTGTTGGAGAACTGAGGTAGAACACGGGTCAGTCCATAAGTCCAACAAATAGTCTTGTTTCCAGCTAGAACTCAGAAGGAGATCCAGGAAGGGGTTTGGTAAAGAATATGTAGTGGTAGAAAGGGATTTTCAGTCCATGGAATCCTATGAAGCAAGAGATTGAAATATCGTTAGAGACAAAGAGGTTGGAATTTGCGTAAAAAGACAATAAGGGTTCCAGGTATACAATGTGCCAATACTTACAGAGGTATGTGTTTACTGATCTACATGAAGCATATTTTTTTTTCTTTCCACAATTATTGTAGGAATGGTTGTTAATGTTGAAGGATACCCATCCGACTAATCAGACTAGGCCAGTAGTTTGGACTACTGAAAATATCATGCGATTGGAAAGAGTTAATAATAAATTCACGTTCGTAGTGGATTTTTGGTTAGACAATATTAATGCAGGGCTTATCACTGAGTTTGTAGTAGATACAACGAAGTCATACACTGCTGCAGAGAAAGATTTCTTGAGGGGACACAAAGAGAGGTATATTAGGTCTCTTTACACGTTGATCAAGATATTATTACATGATAAAGGCATGATGACCATGGAATCGGACATCTAGATCACTTTGTTGGGTGTGTGTTATATTCTTTGCATGTGTGTGTGTGTGGGTGCGTCAGATACGACAACTGCGTCTGACGATCCCTTCACATAGATCTCTTTCGTGTGTGCCGGGCGCTTTCCTAGGGGGGTCCCAGGGGGGGGCAGGTATGCCCCCCCCAGTTACGCGCAGCGTTCGGCACCGGGCAGTAGCCTGGGGCAACGCCCCGAAATTTTTGTTTTGGGCGGTTTTTGCTATTTTTAGCGTATTTTTCTATTTTTAGATGATTTGTAAATTAATCCCGGATTAAGGGATTAGGGTTTTGGTATCTACGAAATACCTAAAAACATTGTATATATTGTATGGAAAATGGTGAAATTCAAGATAATGAAAAACGAAAGGTTTTCCCGGTTGAGGGTTTCCGGTAAAAATCTCTGTGTACTTTGTGTATGAGCCATTGATTAATTTATGTATTGCTTAAGAATCTATATGCATTGATTTACTTCGCAAATTCAAAACTTACATGTGGTATCAGAGCACGTTTTTGGCTTCAGAGGGACGCCTTTGTTGCTGAGGGTTTGGCTCGGTCTTGATAGATCAAGTTTATCTTGGGTCTGTGATAAACCTGGGTTTAGTGGGAGCTTTTGTAGTGGAGAT
>ML780391.1:101775-135046 GCA_009831015.1 Picea engelmannii
TTCAGTATCACTTTGTGAGAGACATGGTTGAGGAAAAGAAGGTGTTGTTGGAAAAGGTTGACACTTTGAAGAATGTTGCAGATTCATTGACAAAGTCTGTGAGCACATAAAAGTTCTCTTGGTGTAGAGTAACAATGGGCATTTCTGCCCTATATTGTTGACTATATAATCCCCTAGACCCATGGATGCAAAGAAAACAACAAGTGGGAGAATGTTGGGTGTGTGTTATATTCTTTGCATGTGTGTGTGTCTGGGTGCCTCAGATTCGAAAACTGCATCTGACGATCCCTTCACCTAGAGCTCTATCGTGTGTGCTGGGCACTTTCCTAGGGGGGTCCTAGGGGGGGGGGGCAGGTATGCCCCCCATGGTTACGCGCAGCGCCCCGAAATTTTGTTTTTGGGTGTTTTTTTCTATTTTTAGCGGATTTTGCTATTTTTAGCTGATTTGTAAATTAATCCCGGATTAAGGGATTAGGGTTTTGGTATCTACGGAATACCTAAAAACATTGTATATATTGTATGGCGAATGGTGAAATTCGAGATAATGAAAAAAGAAAGGTTTTCCTGGTTGAGGGTTTCCGGTAAAGATCTCTGTGTACTTTGTGTATGAGCCATTGATTAATTTTTGTATTGCTTAAGAATCTATATGCATTGCTTTACTTCAGAGGTTTAAAACTTACACACTTTGCATGCATGGGGAAGTTAGGGGAAGAACTAAGGAAGATATGAGAAATGGAGAAGGCTCTGGAGATTAGCAAGAAGAAGGAGGCAATGGACCCCATCATGATGGATGATGAACAAACTAGGGAAATCATAAGGAATGAAGGTGTGATGCGCAACAAAAGACCCTACTAGTATACAATGAATAATAAGAAGAGAATTGTAGCGAAGTGAGAGGACTTGGACATAGATGAGGAAGAGGTAGAGGATCTCCACACCATGGGGTAGATTGAGGATATATTGTGCACCACATATGAGAGGAAAACTAGAGGTCATGGGTCTGGTGCAAAAGAAGGCTCTCCATTCCAGATTCGAATTAGTGTGGAACCCTCAACCCCATGTGTGACTAACACAATTGAAGAACAAAAATCAATTAACCATCAAGTGATTAGTGGTAGACGAATTTTTTCAAGACGTGGGTCTAGTAACAAAAGTTCATGTTCAATAAGTAGTAATCAATTTTATACACAACGCAGAAGTGGTATCTCAACAAATTTCACAATGGAACGACAAGATCCAAACATCAGGTTACTAGAGTTCTGACGGGATGGGTCAGATGACCCAGAGAAACATTTTTTCATATGTGAGAAGATATGGGAAGCAAATCAAATTACAAACAAGGATACAAAGGTTGCACATTTAGCAATCAATTTTCAAGACCATACATTGAATTGGTACATGGGTCTGTCAACAAATAACCCAACAAGAACACCTACAATTGTAGAATATGTGAAGAGGAAGTTAATAAATGAATTTTGGAAGCCAAGTTCAGAAGACCAGTTTATGAATGAAATGATAGAGATCAAGCAGAAACCAGGAGAATCAACCTTGGAAGTGGACTATAAATTCAAAAGGTTAAAAGGTAAGTTGAAGTACACTATTATCGATACACAACATAAGAATTTATTTGTTAATTATTTGTTTCCACACTTGAAGTATCCTTTGAGAAAACATAAATTTCAAAGTCAGGGTGAGGCCCTGTAGGTAGCCTTACAGCTAGAGGAAAACCAATACAAGCATACAGATCTAGATGTGGAAGAGTTGAAGCAATATCTGAATAACTTAACATTCCAGTTAAATCGGAACAAAGGAAAGGAGAAAAGAGAAGATGTATGGTGTACAATGTGCACAATAGAAGGTCATCACAACAATGAGCGGGCATTGTTTTCACAATATATTGGAGTGGGTATGCCAAATCCTTTTGCCCCATGAGGACCATGGTGTGAGATTTGCAAAACACATGGGCATGATCCCTATCATTACCCCTTGATGCAGAAATACCAGACAGTTCTGAAGAGCACTTATTGCAACTTTTGTAAGTCAGTT
The DNA here is from genome assembly GCA_009831015.1 of Picea engelmannii. NCBI lineage: Eukaryota > Viridiplantae > Streptophyta > Pinopsida > Pinales > Pinaceae > Picea > Picea engelmannii. Next base: position 103,822 of record ML780391.1, read on the forward strand.
GGACACGAAGATAAGGATTGTAGAACCTTGGAGATGTTGAAATAAAGGATTGCAGATACATACATAGTGTAGGTTGAACATGTAATAGGACAATCTGCGTAGCCACTGCAGTATAACACTACGCAACATCCACAGTACAATCCCACACAACATTTTGCAAGACAACCATAGTATAAGGTGTAACGGTTTCAATGGAAACAACAGTATAACCCTACACACGATTTCACAATACCACATTAGTATAATAACTATTAGTCGAAGTATAAGTAAGGAGCTTAGTATAACACATCGTGTAGATACAATCAGGGCAACAGAGGAGGAGGTCGTGGAGGAATATGCTTTGGAGGAGGTTGAGGACCAGTAGTGTGTCATAACTGCAAGAAACTAAGACACTATACAAGAGACTACCCACAACCACCTACGACATGTATGTATTTTCACACTGCAGACCATGAAATAGAGGATTGTCCAACACTGTTGATAAAAATATAGGACAAGAGAAACCAGACTAATCAAAATGTACAATGGATTGGGGTGGAAAAAAGAGAAGAATACGGGAAGAATATTAATATAGTGACTAGAGGTGGAGCCAAGACAAGAGAGGATGCAACCAAGAAGGATCTGGACCAGTAGCAGTGGGTTAGGAAGAATGCAGTTCCAAAGCATAAGTTTGATGCACGTAAAGAGAAAGAGATATTCAAAGAACATAGACAAGAAATCTTGAAGGAAAATATTGCGTCAACTTCAGGAACGAATCCATTAGATGAGATACCAATATATCGCATGACCTCATTATTTGATCAAACCAATCAAGAGGATTATTCATAACAAGTAAGTAACTTAAGAAACTTTTTGGGAGCTTGTGTCAAATTGTTGAGTGATAAAAATTCCTTACAAGTACTGCATAATTTATTGGAAAAGTGTAATCCTGGGGAAGAAGGGGTAAAACGGGTAAATCAAGTCAAAAAGAAGAGAATAACTAGTAGGGAATTCAGATTGAATGCTAACATAGCATATTTTAGTATGGGGATATTATACTAGACTTAGGATCGAGAGTCAATGTTCTACCAAAGAAAACTTGGGAAGCTATGGGAGAACCACAATTAGGGTATTCACCTATTAAATTGAAGTTGGAAAATCAACATAGAGTGGTGCCAATAGGAAGGTTGAAGGGTATTCTAGTAGATATAGATGGTGTGTGCACCATGGCTGACTTTGAATTCATTGACATAGTGGATAATACTTCACCGTATTTAGCATTATTGGGTCTAGATTGGGCTTTTGACAACCAAGCTATCATTAATTTGAAAACAATTAAGATGATATTTGAGTCTATAGAATATAGATTTATTGCACCATTGTATCCCCCAGAAGGAGGAAGGTATGTGGAAGCTACGACGGATAATATTCTTACAGAAGATGTGAATCAACTATACAAGAAAACCGCGCACGAAGAATATTATATCAACCCAAATGCAGATGGCATGCTCAATTGGAGGAGTATTAGTTCTTGTTCTTCAGACTCTAACATGTGATGGAAAACTAGCAACAACATTTACATGAATTATCTACCAAGAGATGTGCTAGAACGACATGTGTGCTGATATGGGTTGGTACAGAGGCAAGAGAACCACCCTCTTTTTATGGATTAAATGATTTAGAAGAATTTTTTATGAAATATGAGGTAGAATTTATGGAGAATCAGATATTACTAGCACTAGATATTGCTTTAAAATATACACCTGCAAGATGGTGGGGTACACACAAGGAAAATATCAACAATTGGTTACAATGCAAAATATTATTGCGCATCATATTTGGAGTAGAGAAGGAACACAAATATGCAGATAAATTTGAAGGATTTGGACAACCCCAAGAACGTGTAGAGAAGTGCATGTTCCAGTGGATATTAGTACCACATAAATAATGGCCACACCATTTTGTTCACACACTAGAAGGAATTTGGAAGAACTAGTACATAGAACAGGAACATCATAGAGAAACTACCAACTAGGAAGAAATACAACATATTTTTGTAGTTACATTTTCCTTTGAACATGATAGTCCAAAGATGGGTACAACACTAAGAGTTGTAAGAGACAGGATATTTGAAGAACCAGATTTTGAAATAATACCATCATCTTAGAGGTAGGCTAGTCAGACAGTCAAACAATTGCTACACTATTACCATGTAGAAGAAGTAGAAGAACCCGAAGAAGATAATTTGTGCAACATCTAGATTCGAGAAGTAGAAGGTGAAAGGGAAATAGAAGGTCCCAAAATAGATTCAAAATATTATGATGCACCCTTAAATATTAAGAAGGTCAACATTGGAACTGCATATAACCCAAACATGGCTAGTATTGGAGATTATTGGGATCATTAGACAGTTGAAAGGATCACAAAATTACTGTGTGAGTACAATGACTTATTTCTAGCAACATTTTTAGAAATGAAGGGGATAGCAGGAGATCTAGGAGAAATGAAGATCACATTAAATCCATAATTAATACCTATCAGACAAAGGCCATACAAATTGAATCCAATATACAAAGAGAAGGCAAAGATAGAAATTAAAAAGATGCTAGAAGTTGGCGTTATAGAAACTGTAGAAGATTTAGAATGGATCAATCCTATGGTAGTGCAAGAAAATAAGAAAGGAGGGATAAAGATCTGTGTATATTTGATAAATTTGAATGATGCTTACGTACATGATCCCTTTCCTATCTCATTTATAGACGAAGTTTTGGAGAACGTAGGGGGTCAAGAATCTTATTCTTTTACATATGGATTTTTAGGTTATCATCATATAAGGATTGCGCTAGAAGATAGACACAAGAATTTTTTTTTTACAGAGTAGGGCTCATTTCAGTATACAACTATTCCATTTGGATTAAAGAATGCACCAGCCATTTTTTGAAGGGTAGTTGTAGAAACTTTCAAGGACTTTATTCACAAATTTTTGGAGGTTTATATGGATGACTGGACAGTGTTTAGTTTGTTGAAAGATCATGTTGCAATATTAGGGTTGATGTTCGATAGATTAAGATAGTGTCATATCTCATTAAATATCAAGAAGTGTATTTTTAGTGCACCTTTTGGCATTCTATTAGGACATGTGGTGTGTAAACAGGGTTTGTCGGTTGATCCTGCCAAAATTGTTTTCATAATTAACTTACCAACACCAAAATTAGTGCATTAGTTGAAGAGTACATTGGGCCATACAAGGTATTATAGAAAATTAATCAAGGGATATGCGCAAATCACTACACCAATGGAGAATTTATTGAAGAAGGATACTGAGTACTAGTGGAATGATGAGTGCTAGAAGAGTCTGGATATTTTGAAGGAGAAGATGGTTACTGCAATGATTTTAGTATTTCCAAATTGGGACAAATAATTTCATGTGCATGTAGATGCATATGCAATAGAATTAGGAGTAGTATTAACACATCCAAGAGAAGGTGATATAGATCACCCGATTGCATTTGCAAGAAGAAAGTTGTCAGATTCAGAACATAATTAAAAAACTATAGAAAGAGAAGGATTAGAAATGGTGTATGCTTTATAGAAATACAAACATTACTTATTTGGAAAACACTTTAAGATGTTTACAAATCATTCATATATGATATACTTAGTTAATAAGCCAATGTTGGGGGGAAGGATATGCCGATGGCTATTACTATTTCTAGAATTTGACTTTGAAATTGTGGTGAAGCATGGAAGATTGAATGCATGACCAGATCACTTATCCAGGATAAAAAATGAAGAGACCAGTAACTTGGAAGACAACTTTCCAGATGCACATTTGTTTTCAGTACAAATTGCAGATGAATATTTTGCTGACATTATTGATTTTTTGAGTATAGGATTTGCACCAAGAGAAGAAAATTTTGGTGGTCAGAGTTGCAGATTACCAATTGATTACAAGTCATTTATACAAACTTGGAGTGGATAGAATCTTGAGGATATGTGTTATGGATCGTGAAAGACACATCATTTTGGTAGAGGCCCATGAAGGAATTTTAGGAGGACACTATGTGGGAAAAGCTACTGCGTAGAAGGTATTGCACAAAGTATTATGGTGTCCCACGGTTCATAAGGATTCAAAAGAATACTGTCAAAAGTGTGATGTTTATCAAAGAGTTAGGAATCCATCCAGGAGGGATGAGATGCCACTGAGACTAGATAGGTTACTTTAAAAGTGTTTGATAAATGGGTAATATATTTCGTAGGTCCAATTAATCCACTAGCAAGAATATCAGAAGCCACATACATTATTACAACAACATAATACTTAACCAGATGGGAAGATGAAGCACCAGTAAAGGATTGCAACGCAGATATTGCAACACTCTTATTATTTGAGAATGTAGTGACAATATTTGGATGTCCAAGGATACTGATGAGTGATCAGGGGACCCACTTCATCAATAGTACAGTTGAGGAAATGCTTGAATAGTTTAAGAGATACCACTAGAAGAGTACTCCTTACGACCCTCAAGCAAATGGTACAGTGGAAGCCTTCAACAAGATTTTGTAGAATTCGTTGAAAAATATTTGTAACGTAAACATAGATGATTGGGATTTGAAGGTACCAACAGTACTTTGGGATTATAGGACTACCTACAAGAAATCAAAAGGACAAAACCCCTTTATATTGGTATATGGAAAGAAGAAACTAGTTCCCTTAGATTATTTAATGCCAAGTCTACACATTGCAACAATCAAAGACATGAAAGAAAATGGCACAGAGCAGGAAAGATTGGCTCAACTAATGGAATTAGGAGAAGAAAGAATCATGGAAGGTTTCCATCAAGAGGTTAAGAAGGAAAAGGATCACACATGGCATGACAGACATATCAAGAACAAGAAGTTTAAGGAAGGAGATCTGGTTCTCCTTTATGAAAGTAAGTATTTGCAGCACCCAGGGAAGCTCAGACTACATTGTCTAGGACCATATCTGATAAACTATGTCACATATGGAGGTGTTGTATAGATGCAAGACTTAATAGGAAAGGAAGTGCAAGGAATGGTGAATGGTAGTCAACGTAAACTATATAGCGACATTCAACCTACTAACTCTCAACAGTTGCGGCGCAACAAGTAGACTTGTACATATTGTAAATATGTTGGTAGCAATAATATAAGTTCTATTTTTACAAGCTGCCTACACAGGGTCTCTAAATTTGCACTACTCATTATGAGCAACGACAGTTATCACTTGTCACTTTTTACATACCTGCCTTTCAATTTTTGTTTTCATGACTGTAAGCATGAAAACTCACAGCTGGAATTCACACTTGATTTCGATTTTTGAATTATCATATTTTGCTGTGAACATGGTTGTTTTCCTTTTTATAACTCCTTGGTCCTAAACGTGTCTTGGTTACATAAGTAAAAAAAACCTCCCACTCATCAATATTCGATTAATAGTAATGGGGTTTGATTCATAAGATTTTTTTTAACACAATGTTTATTTGAAACGTTTACCTTGTAATCAAGTCATGAGTATGTGCACTCTATGGTATACAAGCGCTTACATCCTTACACTACCCATATCCCAAGGTTTCATATGAGGTATAGTGTGGTATTATTGCTCTGAATGGCCTTGGGCCTCACGATCTCTTTCCCACGCATGGTGATTAATGCTCCTGCCTACCATTTCGAACTGTCTTTGCATTGCATTGAGGAAACTTGGGACTATGGCTCTGTGTTTTTTCGATCAAACCCTACCTCCAATTTCCGTGTTGATTCCCTACTATTAGCCATGGCTCCTGTGGTGAGGATTGATCCCAATGGCATCCAGACCTTGTTATCGTTTGACAATTCCAGAGATGACTTAGAAAGGAACGACTGGCGTGTGTTTATTGAAAAGTTTGAGGGTTTCAATCTAAGGGTTGCTCAAGAGTTCACGTTGACATTCGACGGTTGCAGAGAAAAAATAGGATACGTGCAAATTGAGGTAAATGAAGATTTCATAAGCCAAGCTACCAGTTTACCAGTTGTGGGGAAAAAGTGGTTCAAGAACACAAAGGTTGAAGAGGCTCCCTGGTCATTGTTGTTCACCTCAAGGAAAATTACCAGCTACGATCGAGTCATGCCTGTCTCATCTTTAAAACCTAGATGGCACGATCTGTTAGCTATTGTGAAACAGTTCGTTACTTGTGAAGGGAGATTTGGGTTGGTTTTCTTGTATCACCTGCGATTGCTTATGAGATTTATTGATTTCCCGCTGAACATGCCTTATTTCCTCCTTAGAAGTCTATACAAGATGGGAAAGTGGTTTAAAAGGAATAAATATGATGCTAGTTTATTCCATCATGGTTTAATCAAAATTATCATGGTACATCAGTTGCACTTAAACAACGATTGTTGGGATGTTTTTTTGTTACGGAATGGTTTTCGTAATAGTGAGTTGGGACAGGTCGACAAACTTGTCATCACAGAAACCCTCGTGAAACATAACATCTCTCCTCCTTCACTCATGCCCTATGATCCTATCTCTAATCTGGAACCCTCGACCTACCGTGATTCTACTCAACTCGACACTCAACCAGATTCCTATCCTAAGAGTTGTACTAAGGCTGTTAAAAAACACATAGGGAAGAAGTTTAGGGGTTGCGTCGATGTAAATTATACGAATAAAAAGGTCGCTCGTTGGGTTTCACGATGTTCTCGAAACAAACCCAAACCCTATGCTGATACAAAAAACACAATTGTGGTAAGTGAGGATTCAGATTCGGAAATTGAAAGGTTCTTGGCCAAAGAGTATCCATATTCATATGGACTTTGCCCTGACAGACCCTACGATTATGTCACCAACCTACCACCGTGTCTAAAGGACAATCCTCTCTTTCCTGGCATCAAACTCAGTGATGAACCTATAGGTCAAATGGACGATTCTCCAACTGTTAATACTATTAGTGCCGATACACAGTCTATACAGTCGCATTGTAATGAATGTCGATCCTGGATCGACAGGTATTACAAGGATGCGCCTTTAATACAGTCTCGGATTAAATCCTTGGAAGACCAGGTGGATTCGCTAATGAAGGAGAATAACAGACTCCAATCCATACCTCAAACCAAAGACAAATGCCAAAAAACCACAGGGTCTGTTATTTTTAAGAACGTGGAAGCAGCGACAACAATAGTAAATTCAAAGGTTACTTGATTTGTTTGAATCCCTTAATTTGAGGTATGATCCTTTTAAAAGTTTAATATGATTCTGTCTTTCTCAATTTAGGATACACGATTTGTTTGCACAGATTAATTTTTAGTTTGTTTTGATTGATTGAATAAAAAATGATTCTAGTTATAATTATAACTAGCTACAGAATCGTAAGATTCTGTAGCTAGTTAGAAAAATTCGAATTACTTGTTTTGATAACTGAAAGTACATCTGAAATATTTTGATTTTTATTTGTTTTCAGGAACCCATGATTTATAAGGAGATTTGAAGCACTATTGGCATCTTCCAGCCATACCATCTTTATGTTTTAAATAGATTAGGTTGTTAGTTTTTGGTATCATGTAGAATCTGGGAGGTTGCATCCCCCATTTTTTTGGAACAGATTGGATGTTATCAACATGAAACATTTTGTTCTTGGAACCTATATAAGTATGTTGTTTTGTAAACATGATATCATCTCGGCCTGGGGCAAAAATTATGGATTTATGATTTACAGACTTGAATAGAATATGATATTTGCACAACTTTAGCTTCTCTATATCGTGTTTTTTCAAGTTATGATTATTTCGATTTGTAGTTAGATTGTGATTGCTTTAGCTATCATGGTTTATTACAGATTGATATAATAAAATTTATATGATATCCATGTTTTATGTCCCATATTTAACATACAATAATTATTCTATTCAAACTTGAGATTAAGATATTTATCTTCATCATTCATTGAACATTTATACACAAGTTTTCACAACAGGATTTATCTCAATGTGGCCACTTGTGAAATTATAAGATTGCTGTTACTATATCTCTCATATGTTCTATAATTCAGATTCAATCATTACTGCTTCACGTTTACAAGAAGCATTTGTAGATTCTATTGTAGGTTTGCCTCTTCAGACAACGAGATTGGATGCTATAGACAGGATGAATATGGGATGCGATTACAGGTTAGTTTGTTAGTCTTATTTCATCAGTTTAATTAATACAGAAATTTTCTGTGGTCTAAACATATTCTATTGTTGTTATCTCTGTTTTCAATTAGACAGTTTGTTATTTCATTTCTTGTTTATAAATATTATATAAAAAAAATTAAATCAAAAAAATTGAATGATAACTTTGTTGTTGTTTAATAAATCAACCCATATTCGATTTTCGCAGATTTAGATTAAAATTTTCATTTTGTAAATGTTATATATATATTAGAAATATAAGTCATTTGTATATATTATACATACAATGAGTAGAGTTATGTTATAAATATTATTTAGTAAACTGTAAATATATATTAGATCTGTATATAGTTTTCAGTGAGTGTTATTCATTAAGTTATTTTATCTTCTTTAGTTTTGTTTTTCACTTTCTTAGGACTTATATCGACCAACGGAGCCGCTAAAGCCGTTAGAGTGGATTAATACAAATGGATTGGGTTAAATAGACAACCCTGGACCAGATTCACTCCTCCAGTTGATGAGCGGTCAATTTCGCCCGTCAACAAATGGCGCTAGAAGGAGGGCTTGAAAACTATTAATGGCATGAGGTGGTCGTAAGAATCCTCCACCACCTACCCTCTCACCTATAGTGACTAGAAGTCATTCATATGACAACATTGTCCCTCAAACAACAACCACATCAAACGACGATCTACGGATCACAGTTGAACTAGTAACTCCAAATCCTATGGGTGGTGATATACAAGAGACTGTTCGTCAATATCTCATAAGAACACACAGTTCCTTCGCCCATTTAAGACAACCAAACCGACCTTTGAACCAACCATTAGACTTCTCTGATATCAGAGAACAAATTGGAGGCACTGACCTTACTTTAAACCCTATAGATCCAATCCTCACTCCTGCAGCAGGAGGATCTGGTATACCACCATCACCACCTCCTTCATATCCTTCTTCTTCTGGAGAAGAATCCTCTGACGAAGGCAGCTCCTCATCCCAACCTTCGACACCACCCACACCTATGGCCAACTAGAACAATCCCGCCAGACCCTGGCTCAACCAAGATGCAGTGGCCATACCTGGGCCTCAGCATCCCTTACCCAAACACCCGGAGAAATGGCTCCCTAAATTTGACCCGGACTCCAAACAAATCATCAAAATCACATCAAAAAGTTTATGTTAGCCATTAGAATCCATAGTGTCAAGCACGAAGACGTAGTCTGTAGATTGTTTCCATACACCTTTGAGGGAAATGCCTCTACCTGGTACTTTGCCCAACAACCCCACACCATCATGTCATGGGATAAATTTGAATCCTGTTTCCTTGAGAAGTTCGGAGACGACAAGTCTCTTGAAGTTCTAGTCATGGAGCTTTCTAGTTTAAGAATGAACCCCAAAGAAAAGATCAAAGACTTTAATCAAAGGTTCTTGACACTAAAGAACCGAATCCCTATAGATTCAATGCCTTCCGAGAATCTTATTATAGCATATTATACGAAATACTTACATCAAAGCATAGCCATTTGGGTAAAGAGATCCAAGAAATCCACGTTGTTAGAAACCTTCGAAGAGGCTATTCAGATCGAGAAAGACATCCTCAGCTTAAAAGACACTACTAGCAATGAGACAGAGACTATTTCATCGTCCAAAAAGAAAATCGAAATCCTCCCTAGACCTTCCCAAAACAAAGCTCAACCTGAAAGCTCAGATTTAGAAAACTTACAGAAAGTCGTTCAAAAACTGTCCAATCAAGCTATAGATTTGAAAAGGACGGCTGAAGAAGATTCTTCGAGCAAAGGGCCTTACAAAACCCCTTTCAGGAAGCCTTTTCCCACTAATCGACCGAATTCAAATACTGAAGGCCTAAATCTAGAAAGCCTACAATTTGCTATTCAAATGATTCTAGAAGCACATGATAACTTGGTGCCACCTGAAATTCCTGAAGAAGTAGTTGAACAAGAGACAGTAGAAGAAAATGAATCTTCTCCGAACATTTTAGGACATTTTTCGGATAGCATTTTTCAAGCTAATTTCGAAATAGTGCATCCTTACAATACTAGGAGCAAGACAACAAACAAGACTTCTTCTGAAATCATTAGGACTTTGCCTCCAAATCAGTCTAAATCAACTGAGACTAAACAGAATTCAGCAAACCCAAGCTTAGATTATGATTTGGTTGAAGATCTAAAAAAGCTTAGGGCTAACATTTCTGTTTATGAATTATTAAAATTCCCTTTTCTTCTGCAAAAAATGCTACAAAATATTGCAGAGAACAACAAAAATGACAATCCAAGTAGTAACAAAGGTGTTCAGAACAACCCCAAAGTTCCTCAGAAGGCCTCCCCCAAAACTACTTCTGATCCTCACGATAAAAGAGACCTTCTTGTAAATAATGTAACAAATGTAGATAAATCAGTTTTAGAGGTCGCAAGTAAAAAGAAACAAGCTTCCACTATTAATACTCGCAGAAATGTCCCTCCATTTTTGTTAACTTTTGAAATTTTCAATAGGAATGTGCATAACTACATGGTAGATTCAAGAGCGTCATCTAATGTAATGCCTTGGTCTGTTTGTCAAAAGATTAATGCCGAAGTTCAACCATACACCTTGAAGATCATCCAGCTTGATTGAACTAGTGTTAAAGTTATAGGCGAATTGAGAAATGTGCTTATAAGATTGTCATCTAATCCTGAAGTTCATCAAGTGAATGATATTATTGTTGTAGATATCCCAGAATTTTATGGTTTGTTTTTAAGCAGAGACTGGTCAGAACAGCTACACGACTATTTTGTGACGGATTGGTCTCACTTGTGGCTACCTGAGAATGGAAATCCCAACAGAATCAAGGTAAATCGTGAACGTTATCTGAAGTTCACGGTGACTGATTTAAATGATCCCAATGAACCATTCACTCCTTCTGCAGATTCTCCCGAAATACAGGGGATGGATACTTTTTTCGGTAATTTCATGGCCGAAACTTCCACTATCACTAACCCAGAACAACAGTCTGAAATTTTGACATATACACAGCCATCAGCTTCTGCCCAGTGGTCACATGCAACCGACAACAATCAAATATGGTCTCTTTACTTTGATGAGTCAAAATCCAAGGAAGGAGTTGGTGCAAGCTATGTAATCATCGATCCAGCAGGTAACAAGGCCCTGATTGCTTACAGGTTAGAATTTGAATGTACAAACAACACAACAGAATATGAGGCATTATTGCAAGGCCTCAGAAAAGCATTAGATATGAACGTTCAAAATTTGACTGTCTTTGGTGATTCGTAAATCGTGGTTAGACAGGTAAAAAATTATATTCACTATTTATCCCCGCATCTTAAAAGCTACCAAACTGAGGTATGGAATTTAATGAACAAGTTCTCCGCATTTAACATAAATTCTATTCCTATATTGAATAATTTGGAAGCTGATTTGTTAGCTAACGTCGCTTCAAAACATTTTCCTACAGAAGGCTTATCTCCGAATGCATTCTCTGTCGAACTGTTGTTCAGACCATCCATCCCAGACAACATCACGAATTGGAGAGTCTTCGATGGCGATCAACAGATTATAAGTTTTCTGCACGTGGAAGAAAATTTCCAGGGCGCGGTGATTGACGAAGGTACCCATGAGGAAAACCTTCGCGACTTTACGGTAATACCAGATCCAAGATCCTCAAAATCTTCATCAGACATGGTAAATTCTATCCCGAAATCTGTAGTAAGATTAGAAATTTTTTATGATTTTCACGACAAGTTCCGAAAACCAGTGAGCTGTAAAACAAATAGTTCCTCTTTGACGCATGAAAAAGTAAATTTGGGAACTAAAGACAACCCACAGTTCATTAATTTAGGGGTGGGGTGTTTTGAGCAATAAAAAGTAGCTTTTATTAAGTTGTTTAAGGAATTCAAATATGTTTTTGTTTGGATGTACGACGACCTAAAAACCTTTGATCCTAACATCATACAACACGTTATTCCTATGAAACCTCAAACCCAAACTTTTCAACAAAAGTTAAGGAAAATGCACCCAAAACTCGAATCAATTGTTAAGAAGGAATTAAACAAACTCCTGAATGCTAAGATAATCTTCCCAGTTAGGCACACACAATGGGTCTCTAATCTTGTCCCTGTTAGAAAGAAGAGTGGTGAAATCCGACTATGTGTTGATTTTAGAAATCTTAATCGAGCATCTGATAAAGACAACTACCTTGTCCCTCCCATGGAACAGATCCTTCAACAGGTATCTGGTTCTAAAATATTATCCTTGCTGGATGGTTTTTCAGGGTATAACCAAGTCCTGATGTCCCCTCCAGACCAACCCAAAACCACCTTCCGCACTCCATGGGGCACCTACACTTATAGGAAGATGCCCCTTGGACTCATAAATGTCGGCGCCACTTTCCAGAGAGCGATGGACATCGCCTTCCGAGGCTTAATCAATCAATCTGTCATAGTTTACCTGGACGAAATCACTGTCTTATCCAAAAATAAAGAAGATCATCTAGCTCATTTAAGATCCATTCTACAGCGATGTCGTAAGTAAGACATTTCTTTAAATCCTAAAAAATCTATCTTCGCAGTAGAACAAGGTAAACTCCTAGGATTCATTGTATCGAGTGAAGAGATGATTATCGATCCTGAAAGAACTCAATTCATTTCGAAACTGCCCCCTCCCTCGTCAAAAAAGTCTATGCAATCTTTCTTAGGTCAGATAAACTTTGTTAGGAGATTCGCCCCCAGCTTTTCAGAAATGGTGAGACCATTACAAAACCTAATAAAAAAGGACGTACAATACCATTGGGGACCTATAGAAAGCCAGGCTTTTAATTCAATAAAAAAGGCCATAATAGACGCTCCTTCTCTAATGAGCCCCGACTTTTCACAAGACTTCACCGTCTACACGTTTGCTTCTGACTGTTCATACGCCGCCGTCCTAACTCAAAAGAATGCTGAAAAAAATGAAGTCCCAATCGCCTTTATGAGCTCAGCCTTCAAGGGGGCGGAACTTAATTACCCAACAATAGATCAACAAGCCTATGCTATTTTCAAAGAAGTAAAGCACTTCCAATCTTATCTTTTGAAATCTAGGACGGAAATCATTGTCCCTTACCCGACTGTTAGAAATCTGTTAGTATAGAAAGAACTAGGCGAAAAAAGGGCAAACTGGGTCACATCCTTGCAAGAGTATGACATAGAAATCACCCCAACACAAATAGTAAGAGGCCAAGGGTTATGAAAATTGGTCGTTGATTCAGCTGCAGGACAACAAGAAGAAAATGGTATGTTAAATCAAGGACATAACTATCAAAATCAAATCTGCTATGCACAAAACCCTGTTAGTCCCTGGTATGATGATACAAAATTTTGTCTTATACACGGATAAGCTCCCCGTCACCTTGATCCCACTAAAAGGAGAGCACTCAGATTAAAATCTGCTTCTTTTTAGCTGATTAATGGTATTCTGTTTCATCAAAATTTTGATGGAGTACTAATGCGTTGCCTAGAGAAAGATGAAGCAGAAAAAGTTTTATTGGAATTGCACGCAGGAGAAGCTGGTGGGAATTTTGGTGGAGATATCACTGCCCATAAAGTATTAAGAGCAGGTTATTATTGGCCTACCCTTTTTAAATACTCTCATGCTTTGTGTCACAAGTGTGTAATTTGTCAAAAAGCATCCGGACGGATACAGAAACCAGGCTTCCCTCTGCAACCAGTTTCAGTAGACTCCCCTTTTCAGTAGTGGGGTCTAGATATTATAGGCCCACTCAATCCGCCATCCTCACAACAGGATAAGTATATCATAAAAGCCACATATTACTTCACCAGGTGGTCTGAGGCTGCCCCATTAAAAGCTATAAATACCAGCCAGGTAATATCTTTTTTGAATTCGAATATTATTACTCGTTTCGATATCCCTGAATTCCTGGTATTTGATAATGCTTCTTATTTTTCGTCTCTTGAGATGAGTGATTTCTCTCTAGAAAAAGGAATTAAATTAAAGTATTTTGCCAGCTATTACCCCCAAGGCAATAGTTTGGCAAAATCGACTAATAAAAATCTGATCAAAATCATCAAGAGAACGGTATTTGAAAACCATAAAAATTGGCATAACGCACTGTTAAACGCAATCTAGGCTGATAGAATAACTCCTAAAATTGTTGTTGGTAACTCACCTTTCTTTCTCGTTTACGGCAGAGAGGCATTTCTTCCACCACATGTCCTCCTTCCCTCTCTGCAGCTATTGCAGAAAGTACAAGAAGAGGATTGTCCCCCTTTGGAAAATCGAATTAACACTTTGTTAAAATTAGAAGAAGTGAGGGCTCAAGCAAAATGGAAATTGGATCAACATCAACTCATTGTTAAAAACTGGTTCGATTCCAATTCTGCCTCTAATAGAAATTTTGAGGTAGGTGACCTTGTCCTAAAATGGGACAAACTGCACGAGGGAAAAGGAGAGCATACAAAGTTTCAGAACTTGTGGCTAGGACCATTCTTAATTGTTGAGAAATTGGCTCCCAGTTCCTTCCGATTAAAGAATTTAGAGGGACAACCAGACACCTTTCCGGTGAATGGCCAAGCTCTAAAAAAGTACTTTGCCTGATGACACTCCCATGTACACTGTGTAAATATTTTTCTTTTGCTTGTTATTTTCTTTTCTTTGCTAGTTTGTTTTGATTTTTCCTTTATGCTTATCAGTCTTTCCATTTTGAGAAACACATGCCTGCATCATGGGCTAGTTCAGACAAAGAGAAAAGAAAAATTTCCCCTCTAAAATGACTGCTGAAGGTTGTTTAAGCATCAATTGTGATATTTTTCTGAAGTTTGCAGCCATGTTAAAGATAACTCGTTGTTTGAAAAGAGTTTCTTGATTTCAATCTGCAACTCAAGATACTCATGATTATCCATAAAAAATCTTCTTACGATGTCCCTGTTCTTTAAGAGAACAACTTAGAGATGTCTCCCTGCTCTTGAAAGTCGATTTATTAACAAACTATCTCTAGATCTTAATGAAGGACAACTAAAAAGTTTCTTCAAGGTCTGTAATTTACTAAGATATGTCCAAAAATGAGGATTTTCAGCGTCACCCCGCTCTATTAAATATCTTTAAAACTAAATAAACCTTCAGACAGCTATGGGAAGTGCTTGTAAACCCCCAGGGATACTAAACATGTCTGCTGGCAGCGGGTAAATGCATGCATGATGCCAAGATAACTTCGTTGGGGTACTGAATAGGCCTGATGACAGCGAAGCAATGTCAGGTATATGAAAATTCTCAAATATGGATTCTTTTGACCTTAAATGTCCTTCGTTATGATCTGGAACTTCTTAGCAGGATACAGATATCAGAGTGGGTTAAATGACATCCTTTTTGAGGCTATGGATGCCTGCTGGCAGCAACGGATCTGTCAACAATATTGAAGATTTTAACTTTAATATTGTGACTCTCTTCTGTTAAGATTGTTGTCAATTTTCGTCTCTTTAAAATAACAGTAATCTGAAACTGGAATGCTTTATAATTAATAATGATCAGATAGCTTCTTGGTTGTTTTCTATTTGAAGTTTTTGTCTGATTATCCTAATCTGAACTCATTCATTTGGCAGAGATAACTGCTTCTCCCAACATGTCGCCATTGTTGGCAGCAATAATATAATTTCTATTTTTACAAGCTGCCTACACAGGGTCTCTAAATTTGCACTACTCGTTATGAGCAACGACAGTTATCACTTGTCGCTTTTTACATACCTGCCTTTCAATTTTTCTTTTCATGACTGTAAGCATGAAAACTCACAGCTGGAATTCACACTTGATTTCGATTTTCGAATTATCATATTTCTCTATGAACATGGTTGTTTTCCTTGTTATAACTCCTTGGTCCTAAACGTGTCTTGGTTACATAAGTAAAAAAAACCTCCCACTCATCAATATTCGATTAATAGTAATGGGGTTTGATTCATAAGATTTTTTTTAACACAATGTTTATTTGAAACGTTTACCTTGTAATCAAGTCATGAGTATGTGCGCTCTATGGTATACAAGCGATTACATCTTTACACTACCCATATCCCAAGGTTTCATATGAGGTACAGTGTGGTATTATTTCTCTGAATGGCCTCGGGCCTCACGATCTCTTTCCCACGCATGGTGATTATTGCTCCTGCCTACCATTTCGAACTGTCTTTGCATTGCATTGAGGAAATTCAGGACTATGGCTCTGTGTTTTTTCGATCAAACCCTACCTATGATTTCTGTGTTGATTCCCTGCTGTTATCCATGGCTCCTATGGTGAGGATTCAGCCCAATGGCATCCAGACCTTGTTATCGTTTGACAATGCCAGAGATGATTTAGAAAGGAACGACTGGCGTGTGTTTATTGAAAAGTTTGAGGGTTTCAATCTAAGGGTTTCTCAAGAGTTCACGTTGACATTCGACGGTTGCAGAGAAAAAATAAGAGACGTGCAGCTTGAGGTAAATGAAGATTTCATAAGTCAAGCTACCAGTTTACCAGTTGTGGGGCAAAAGTGGTTCAAGAACGCAAAGGTTGAAGAGGTTCCCTAGTCATTGTTGTTCACCTCAAGGAAAATTACCAGTTGCGACTAAGGTATGACTGTATCCGATTTAAAACCTAGATGGCACAATCTGTTAGCTATTGTGAAACATTTCATTACTTGTGAAGGGAGATTTGGGTTGGTTTTCTTGTATCACCTACGATTGCTTATGAGCTTTATTGATTTCCCGCTGAACATGCCTTATTTCCTCCTTAGAAGTCTATACAAGATGAGAAAGCGGTTTAAAAGGCAGAAATATGATGCTAGTTTATTCCATCATGGTTTAATCAAAATTATCATGGTACATCAGTTCCAATTAAACCACGATTGTTGGGATGTTTTTGTGTTACGAAATGGTTTTGGTAATAGTGAGTTGGGACAGGTTGAAAAACCTATCGTCACAGAAACCCTCGTGAAAACTACCATCTCTCCTCCTTCGCTCATGCCCTATGATCCTATCTCTAATATGGAACCCTCGACCTACCGTGATTCTACTCAACCCGACACTCAACTGGATTCCTATCCTAAGAGTTGTACTAAGGCTGTTAAAAAACCCACAGGGAAGGAGTTTAGGGGTTGCGTCAATGTAAATTATAAGAATAAAAAGGTTGCTCGTTGGGTTTCATGATGTGCTCGAAACAAACCCAAACCCTGTGCTGATACAAAGAACACAATTGTGGTAAGTGAGGATTCAAATTTGGAAATTGAAAGGTTCTTGGCCAAAGAGTATCCATATTCATATGGACTTTGCCGTGAAAGACCCTACGATTATGTCACCAACCTACCACCGTGTCTAAAGGACAATCCTCTCTTTCTTGGAATCAAACTCAGTGATGAAACTACAGGTCAAATGGATGATTCTCCAGCTGTTAATACTATCAGTTCCGATACACAGTCTATACAATCGCATTGTAATGAATGTCGATCCTGGATTGACAGGTATTACAAGGATGTGCCTTTACTACAGTCTCGGTTTAAATCCTTGGAAGACCAGGTGGATTTTCTAATGAAGGAGAATAGAAGACTCCAATCCGTACCTCAAACGAAAGACAAACGCCAAAAAACCACAAGGTCTGTTATTTTTAAGAATTTGGAAGCAGCGACAACAATAGTAAATTCAAAGGTTACTTGATTTGTTTGAATCCCTTAATTTGAGGTATGATCCTTTTAAAAGTTTAATATGATTCTGTCTTTCTCAATTTAAGATACACGATTTGTTTGCATAGATTACTTTTTAGTTTGTTTTGATTGATTGAATAAAATATGATTCTAGTTATAATTATAACTAGCTACAGAATCGTGAGATTCTGTAGCTAGTTAGAAAAATTTGAATTACTTGTTTTGATAACTGAAAGTACATCTGAAATATTTTTATTTTTATTTGTTTTCAGGAACCCATGATTTCTAAGGAGATTTGAAGAATTGTTGACATCTTCCAGCCATACCATCTTTATGTTTTAAATAGATTAGGTTGTTAGTTTTTGGTATCATGTAGAATCTGGGAGGTTGCATCCCCCACTTTTTTGGAACAGATTGGATGTTATCAATAGTAAACATTTTGTTCCTGGAACCTATATAAGTATGTTGTTTTGTAAACTTGAGATCATCTCGGCCTAGGGAAAAACCTATGGATTTATGATTTACAGACTTGAATAGAATATGATATTTGCACAACTTTATCTTCTCTATATCGTGTTTTTTCAAGTTATGATTATTTCGATTTATAGTTAGATTGCGATTTTTTTAGCTATCGTGGTTTATTACAGATTGATATAATAAAATTTATATGATATCCATGTTTTATGTCCCATATTTAACATACAATAATTATTTTGTTCAAACTTGAGATTAGGAGATTTATCTTCATCATTCGTTGAACATTTATACACAAGTTTTCATAGCAGGATTTATCTCAATGTGGCCACTTGTGAAATTATAAGATTGTTGTTACTATATCTCTCATATGTTCTATCATTCAGATTCAATCATTACTGCTTCACGTTTACGAGAAGAATTTGTAGATTCTGTTGCAGGTTTGCCTCTTCAGACAACGAGATTGGATGCTATACACAGGACGAATATGGGAACATGTTAGTTTGTTAGTCTTATTTCATCAGTTTAAATAATATAGAAATTTCCTGTGGTCTAAACATATTCTACTGTTGTTATCTCTGTTTTCAATTAGACAGTTTGTTATTTCATTTCTTGTTTATAAATATTAGAAAAAAAAATTAAATTAAAAAGATTGAATGATAGCTTTGCTGTTGTTTAATAGATCAATCCATATTCGATTTTCACAGATTTAGATTAAAATTTTCATTTTGTAAATGTTATATATATATTAGAAATAGAATTCATTTGTATATATTATACATACAATGAGTAGACTTATGTTATAAATATTATTTAGTTAACTGTAAATATATATTAGATCTTTATATAGTTTTCAGCAAGTGTTATTCATTAAGTTATTTTATCTTCTTTAGTTTTGCTTTTCACTTTCTTAGGACTTAGATCGGCCAATGGAGCCGCTAAACATGTCGGAGTTGATTAATCCAAATGGCTTGGGTTAAGTAGACAACCCCGAACCGGATTCACTCCTCTAGTTGACGAGCGATCAATTTCGCCCGTCAACAAAATAGTAGGAGATGAAAGAAGAAAAAGGAAGATAAAAATGGAAAAATGAAGAAAAGAACAAAAAAAAAGTAATTAGGAGGAATAAGTGATTTAGGAATGAAATAGCGCAACAACTGGTGTGACATAATTTGAAATATTACGTGCAGGAAAAGTTAGACATTGTGCAAATGATTGAAAAAAGTGAAAAACAAGACAAAATATTAATGATCGGGTATATAAAAAGGGAAAAGCATGGCTAAGTTAGACACTTAGCGATTTTCGAGTGAATAGAGAGATGAAGAGCGCAACCTAGGTGAAATCGTGTGAGGAATATAACAATTGACCACTAAGCATACAGTATGACACTATTGAAGGTTGGTGTTCCAAGGCGATATGTTAGGGTTACTCAAAAGTATGGAGGAAGGAAGGAAATAATGAGAGAGTTTGAGGATGTTGTAGAATTGGAAGACGTCACAACCTCGATGGCAGATTCGATCACCCAAACCAAGGTAGAGGAAGAAACATTGATGACTACACAAGTAGAAATGGGTAAGAGCTTCGAACCTGAGGGAATGAAGGGACAACAACAGAGACATGTCACAGAGGAGGTGTTGGTTGAGTATAATACAAGAAAGTGAGAGACTAAAGCAGAGGAAGAAGAAACGACAGAAAAATCAGTAGAATTCCACCCAACCATCGAACATAAAAGGAAGGCGTCGGACGCAACAGAGATCACACTACCTTACAAACTGGATGTCATGGTCACAGTGGAAGATATGTTGGGGAAGGTGTCAAAGATGAGATATGACGACCATGATGTTAAATAAGTGGAGAATTTTCCATTCCTTTCTCAAGAGACTTATTTGGAGGACAAGGGGGAGATATGACCCCTAGAAAAGCCTATCTTGGATCTGGCACAGTGGATCACAAGGATATATAATTCAGGTATCATGAACCTACTGGATATACCACATTTCAGGCATGGTGAAAATGTGGGATTGTGTGAAATAGTTATTGGACAGGGTACATGGAGGTATCCTTTGGATGGATAGGTTAGTTCCCATTGACATTGATTTTATTGGTAATATTACAAGTTTTCCCACTAGTGTTGCACAACCTCAAGAGCACCTAGAGAATAAAGCATGAGAAAAGGAAATTGTAGAGGAAGTGAAAGAACAGTTTGGAAAAAATAGGGGGAACTAGGGTATAGTCATAAAATAGATCAATGAATCCACGACGAGGTTCTCTAGCAACATAATGGATTGTAAATGTTGAGGAAGTGCATAAAGGAAGAGGCCACAATCGGAGCCATAGTTGTAGCCACGCAATGTGAAAAAGGAGTGGTTTTTAGCTGGGTGCCATACTTGTTAAATCAGTTTTTGATTGACTGCAGGGTTGCACAAGATAATGGAACTGGGTTCCATTATTCCTGGCTCCTCATACTCATAGATTTGGTAGGTTGGAAGGAACCAACTTTTTCATCCTTTTTAGACAGGCAGGGGAAGTGCTACGTAGTGAGATATGAAACCTTAAGGAAATATAAGGACAATAAGAATCAACAAGAAAACAACGTAGTGTTTTCCATGTTTTTGAAAGAAATGCAATAGAAGACAACAAACATGTGGAGGATTCTTATTGAGTTGTTCCAGGAAATGAAGGGATTGCCAGTTTTAAGGCATCCAAACATCACATGTGGATCCAGGCCACAAGGGACCTAGAGAAGAAGTGGCTGGAAATGAGATATTGCGCATCAAGGGAAGAGGTAGACAGGATTGTAAAATACGGGCCCGTGCAGTGGAAGGTTCCAACAACAAATAGCGAAACCAAACAAAAGGAGAAAGCAAAGGAAGGAACATCTAAAAAGAAAATAATTCTATCTAAAAACACTAGAAAGGATGCAAAGAGAGGTCAAGCTTAAGGAAGCAGTGCAACAACGAAAAATCCTAGGAAGAGAGAAACAGTGTCAAGGGAAGAAGTAAAGGGAGATGCCAAGAATGGAGAAACCTCTCAGACCAAGGAGGAGGATGCATAGAAGAAGAGAAATAGAATACAGGAGGAGGAAACAATAAAGAAAATGAAATATCATAAGAAGCCTCCAGTAATCACAAGTACATAGGACGATGTCGAGTTAATGGTAGACAAAGTCCAACACAGAGGAGAATATGTAGTATGCACAATGGAGGCGCAAAAGGAGGATATCATGGATAAGATGGCAGAAGTCCATGATACTCTACAAAGGATGCAGATTCCTAAAATGCAGAAGACAAAGAAGACATAGAAAGCAGATGCGCAGAAGGAACAAAAAGAAATAGTTCAGACAATGGTGAAGGGAAATGACACCTTCAAGGTCACACTACATATGTTGAGAATTGATCAGGAAACAACACAAAATTCAATTAGGGACATAGAACAACTTGATATGGTTATGGAGCAGATACCTACAAAGGAACTATACGGATTACAAGCAAGTGTGATGCAAGAAGTCCAATCCAGAGCCCGTGCAGATGCTACTAACATGGAAATTGGCAGGGAGGTTACAGAAGTATTACAAATTACCTGTGATCAATTGACCATGGAGAAGGAGGAAGAGAATATATGTGCAGACAAATTAGAAACGGGACTATCATAAGTCTATAACAACATACCATACTGTGCGCTAAAGCCAGAAGTCACACTAGAAGGAAAGTTTCAAAGGATTACGCAGACCATGGTGAAATACAAACATGAGATCACAGAGCTAATGGGAAATTTGACTCATACTACACACACATAAGTCAAAGATAAAAGAGAATAGGAGGCTACTATGCACATCGACAGTATTGCACAAGAATTTAAAGAAGTGGAAGAATTATATGACAAGACTACTCAAATGTGGACCAGCATGGAAGAAGACGAGAAAATACAACAACTGGACCAGAAGCAAGAGAAGATAATTGCATAAATTCAATAATTAAAGCAACAGTAGAAGGCAATGGCCACCCTGGAGAGGATGAGGAGTGTGTGAGATATGAAGAACCTGTAGGAAGAGATGAAGGCTGCACAGACTAACAAGCAAGCAAGACAAGCTCCACTGGAGCCATTACAACAAGAAGGAGAGAGGATGATAGAAAAATTGCAAGCAGAGAAGGGGAAATTAGAGAAAATACATGCAAAATGTAGAGAAGTGTTGGCATAGCACATTACATAACCGAGTGTGGAAAAGATGGTAGATCAGAGTAGAAAAGTTAAAGAGAAACTCACCCAATTGGAAAAGGTGTTCCATGAGTTGCATCTATCAATCCAGAATGTAAACTAAGGTTGCATGGATCAGGATGAGCCACATGTTAGTGTTGGGGGCATGTCATTGTAGGATACTTTTGGGTAAATAATTAAATTTTGGGAAGAAAGGTGAATACAGTGTAGTGAACGAGGAAACTTGGACCAAGGAGATGTGAGCATCGAGTTTTGAGGAAAAGCAACACGTGTAGTAGGATTTGTGGAAATCCGACGCAAAAATGGACAAACCTAGCATAGTTAGGGTTAAGGTTTTGGGATGGATTGTAAGGGTTTCTAAACCACGTTTGTAATATAAATAAAGGGTATAATGGATATTAGAGAATAATCAATCATTGTGATAGGAATCTATTGACTAATAGTAATATCTTGTTTGTTTTGGAGAATCGTTTTGGAGAATTTGTAAGTTGAATTCTGTTTTGAGAGCTATAAAGATTGGATGAGGTCGAAGTAATTGAGGCTCAGGTCACAAGATGTGGATCTTGGTGCAATCCTAGTCCACCTCACTACTCACTACTCTAATGTGATGTGCGCAATGCTTTTTGACAAATAAGAATAAATAAGCAGAAGATATTTTTGGATGTAGCCCCAGGGGGGGGGTGAACCATGGTAAAACCATGTGTGCAATGTGTTTTGATGTGTTGTTACTTTTTCATTTATCATTGAATGGTTAGTTAGATGAATGGATGATTTACTTATAGTTCACACTAGATTAAATATGCAAATGAATAAATGAATGAATGGATATGATGAATAGTACTAGAATAGAAATGCATGGTTAAGTAGAAAGAAGAAGTAAGAAAGAACATCCCCCAATTGATTCCATGACTACAGATATATGAAACCTGTAGTCCCCCATTAACCATCTCAGTTGATACTGTGATGTGCACTCTGTACACAGTGTAGCCTTCTAGTTTACTAGAAGGGACGATGGTGATAAGAGTTTTGTTGGAGAACTAAGGTAGAACCCGAGTTAGTCCATAAGTCCAACATCATCCAAATCGACATGATCTTGAAAGTTGTGACCTGGATAATGGGATGCATTCAAATTTCTTCCTTTTCCATCGTTGTCAATTAAGCTCCATCATTTTTCTTCAAAGAATCTAGAGGACTCTGTCAGGGTTGCCCCCTTTCTCCCTTTCTATTCTTGATTGTCATTGAAGCACTAAGAAAATTGATAAAGGAGGCCATATCCAATGGCCTCGAGAAATAAATTGCAGTCTCTGAATCTAAATCAATAACTCATTTTTTATACATGGATGACATCTTTTGTAGACTGTTCAGTTCTCGGAGGAATCTAAATTCCTTTAAAAATATTTAAAACCTCTATTGCACTGCAAAGGGAATGACAGTAAATATGGAAAACTATTGTTTAATTCTTAATCACTGTGTAGAAGCAGAAGAGTCCTCCTATAGATTATAACCTTGTACAATTATTTATTGCAAACATATTTTTAGTAAAATAAAAAAAAAATATACAATGTGAAATACAAACATTACACAGAAATTTTTCCCCTGGAAACCCAAACCGGGAAAACCAGAATATTCTATATTCATTCATAGTGATACATTGTTTACAATATAAAGTATACATATTGGAGCCAAGGGCATACAAAACCCTAACTCGATGACCTGTATTAGTCAACAACCCTAATTCCTTAATCGAAAATAGAAAACCATCAGCAAAAAACCATGTGCCGAAGAACTGCCCAACAATGGACACAAAAAGCGAGGTGACATGAAAATTGAGGCAAAAAAGTGACATGTTTCCTAAGGCAAAAAAACAATTATCGGGGGCGCTACCCCCAAACCCTCGAAGGGGGGGCCTAGAGACCCCCCTCAAACCCCCCTGCATTCCTATCATGACATAGAAATCACTAGGGCTAGTCATGCAAAGAATATAACACATACCCAATATTCTCCCACTTTTTTTTTTCTTTGCATACAGGGGGTTACAGGGTTATATAGTCAACAATCCAGGGAAACGATTCCCATGGATTCTCTGCACCAATGTAACTTCTCAGTGCTCACATATTTTTTTAATCAATCTGCAACATTCTTGAAAGTGTCCACCTTCATCAACAACACTTTATTTTCGTTAACCATGTCTCTCACAAAGAGATATTTAATATCAATATGCTTTGTCATTGAATGATAAGTCAGGTTCTTCGCTAGGAAAATTGTACTCTAACTATCACAATATATCCTTACATCTTGTTGTACCAACCTAGTATGTGAACACAATATTTGTAACCATACTGCTTCCTTACTTGCATAAGTGGCTACAATGTATTGAACTTCTGTAGTTGAAAGTTCCACTACAACCTTTCTTTTTCTCATCCAACTAATTGCTCCTCCAAATATGTTAAACACATACCCGCTTGTAGATCTCCTACGATCCAAATCTATAGCCCAATCCACATCCTAAAATCCATGTATGTGCAACACTCTGTCCAATCCTGGTCTTCCTTGGTAGCACAATCCATAGCTAAAAGTGCCACGAAAATACCTCAAAACCCTTTTTAATGTTTTCCAATGCTCCTTCCTTGGTTTTGACATATATGTGTTCAAAAATCTGACTCCATGTGAAATGTTCAGTCTAGTATAGACCATTGAATACATCAAACTTCCAACTGCACTCACATATGGAACATGAGACATGTCCTCATCGTCTTAATGTTTCTTGGGACACTGATCCACAGATAACTTTACACCAACATGAATAGGGACCTTGACCGGTTTACATTCTTGCATATTAAACCTCTGCAATATTGTCTTTACATATTTTGTTTTATTTAACTAGAGTTTCCTCTTTTTCAGATATCTTTTAATTTCCATGCCCAAAATGGAATTTGAAGCATTGACATCCTTCATGTCAAATTTAGAGGAAAATTGTTTTTTCACATCCTGGATAATCTCCTTGTTTCCTATCAGCAACATGCCATCCACATACATGACCAAATAATTCAAATGATCACCAGTTAATTTAAAATACCCACAGTGATCCTCTTTTCTTCTTCTGAAGCCAAGTCCCAACATATAAGTATCAAATTTCTGATACCAAATCCTTGGTGATTGTTTTAAACCATATAGGGACTTTTTCAACTTGCATACCAACTTTTTCTTTCCCTTCATAGGAAGCCTTCTGACTTCTTTATATATATTTCTTCTTCCATATCCTCATGTAGGAATGTTTTCTTCACATCCATATGTTATATTTCAAAATCAAATGTAGCAACAACAGATAACATAAATCTTATAGAAGTTAACTTGGCAACAAGCGAAAAAATATCACCAAAATAAATTACCTCGACCTAGGAATAACCCTTTGCTACTAACCGATCTTTGTATTTCTCTACTTTTCCTTCTGCATTCAGGTTCTTTATAAATACCCATTTTTTTGACAATGGGATTTCTTTGATTCGGAAACTCCACTAGATCCCAAGCCTCATTCTTATCCAAGGAATCCATTTCTTCATCCATGGCCTTTTTTCAGAGATTTCCAACGTTTGAATCCACTGCCTGCCTAAAAGTTCTAGGATCATCATCAATAATAGAGAAAGAAAAAGTTGAATGGAAATCATATGGAGTATACCTTTCTGGTAGCCTTATTTCTCAAACCAATCTCCTCAATACTGGAGTATGAGGATCTTATTCATCTGATTCTTGTTCTTTTGTAGAGTTTGATTCATCATCCTTTAAATCAAACTCTATTTTATCTAGTTCTTCCTTACTTGGTAGGACTTATTATTTAGCGATATCCTTCATTTCTCTAAATACCACATCTCGGCTATACACTACCTTCTAATTTTATGGGTTCCAAAGATTATAACCTTTGAGACCATCTTTATACGCAATAAAGATACACTTTCCAACCTTCTTATCTAGCTTAATCATGTTTTCCTTTGGAACATGAACATAGGCCTCACAACCAAATACCTTGATATGTGTGAGAGAATATTTATTACCATTCTATACCTCTTGTGGAGTCTTTTCATCCAACGTTGAGGAGAGTGATATATCAACCAAGTAACATGCAGTAACCAATTCCTCTGCCCAGAATTCTTTCCCTAACTCGACACCACTAAGCATGCACCTTGCGTTTTTCATCAACATCTTGTTCATCCTTTCTGCAACTCCATTCTGTTGAGGTGTATATGGAGTATTCTTATAACCTTCTATACTTCACTTCTTAGATAATTCTTTAAATTCATTCCCGCAGAGCTCTCCATTGTTATCTATCCTCGGCACCTTAATTATTTTATCTGCTTGATTCTCAACAAGAGCCTTAAACTCTTTAAACCTATCAAAGACTTCATATTTATTCATGAGTAAATATATCCAATTATTCCTTGAGAATTCACCTATAAATGAGACATAGTACACAGATTGTCCCAATGATGGAACCGACATAGGTCCAAACACATCATTGTGAACTTGTTGTAAAATTCCTTCTTACCTCGTTGCACCAAAGGGGAATCTTACTTGATTATGCTTCTCATATACAAAATGTTCACAAAAATCAAAATCTAGAGAGCAATTATACATACCTTTAATCGTACCTTTACTATGTAGTATTCGAAGACCCTTCTCTCTGATATTCCCTAGTATTTGATGCCATAGCATAACATTTTCTCCGAAGACTATATGAGTTCTTTCTTCTTCAAATCCAATATCAAGAACAATGGAACTATTACACCCATCACTAATAGTGATTCCTTGCAGATTATATAGAGTTCCAAACCGAATTCCCTTCAACAACACCATTGCTCCTCGAACCATCCTGCAGGTTTGCTTTTCAAATATTGTTTTTACCCTTGCATCGCCCATTTTGCTTACAAAAATCAAATTTCTGGCCAATCCTGGGATGTGCAGAACAATGGGTAGTGTTCTAACCCTTCCATCTATGAGCCTCAACTTGACTTTTCCTCGACCTATGATTTTGGTTATCGAGTCATCACCTGGGAAAACATTACCTCCATAATTCCTTTCATATTCATAGAACCACTCCCTATGGGGAGTCATATGAAAGGATGCACCTGATTCAACCAACCATGCCTCATGATATACATGTGTGCTTGAAGAATCCAAGTACACATCCCCACATTCTTCCTTGGAGGTATTTTCTTCTGTATAAGGATATTCTTCAGACCCCTTCTTTTTTTCAACTTTGCATCTACACTGCTTCTTGTAGTGCCCTTCTTTTCCACATCTCCATCATACCTTTACAAACTTTCTGAGAGGATTAGACCTTCCCTTAGAATTATATCTCCCACTTGAGGACTTATATCTATTTCTTTCCTAGGAGAGTCCTCTAGCAAATAATGCATATGTGCTTTTTCCTTCCATGTTCGTCCATCTCATCTCCTCCGGCAACAAGGATGAGACCACTTCATCAAACTTCAAGGCAATTGTATTACTACTTATGGCCACAACCATACTATCCCATGAGTCTGGTAAAGAGAACAATTAACTGATACACTTATCTTCATCTAAAATTCTAATCTCATCCGATTCTAATTGACTTACCACAGTATTTAAGGTTTTCAAATGTTGTGCCACCGAGTCTCCATCTTTCATCCTCAGGTTATACAACTTCTTTCTCATGAATATTTTATTTACTAGGGACTTAGACTGATACAACTTCCCAAACTTATCCCATAAATATTTGGTTGTGCCTTCCTCTGACACATTCAGTAATACTGAATATCAGAGACACATTCGGATTGCGATCTTCACCTTCCGATCCAACTTTTTCCAGTCATTTGTTGAAGTTCCTGTAGGTGCAGTACCTGGATCCACCGTGATCCACTGATATTTTTCCACCAACAAATCTTCCATCTAGAGCTTCCACAACTCAAAATGTTTCCCATTAAACTTCTCAATCTCCATTTTTGAATTGCTCGCCATTTGTTTTCACCTGAAAAATAAATACCACAGATCTCTCACTGTAACAAGGATTATCACAGTATTGAGCCAAACCCTTGACCACAAAGGCATCCCCCTGAAGCCAGCAAATCTATGATGCCAACTGTATATTTTAACCTTTTACAAGTATTTACTGCAAACATATTTTCAGTAAAAGAACAAAAAATATACAATGGTAAATACAAACATTACACAGAGTTTTTTCCCCTGGAAACCTAAACAGGGAAAATCAGCATATTCTATATTCATTCGTAGTGATACATTGTTTACAATACAATATACATATAGGAGCCAGCGACATCCAAAACCCTAACCCAATGACCTGGATTAATCAACAATCCTAGTTCCTTAATTGGAAATAGAAAACCATCGGCAAAAATCCATGTGCCAAAAAACCATCCAACAATTGACATGAAAAACTAGAAAAAAATGAGACATGTTTCCTGAGGAAAAACAATTCTCAGGGGCATGGCCACCCCTCAAACCCCCATGTGCACCCGACGTAACGTAGCAGACACTGGTGCTAGTCGCGCAAAGAATATAACACATACCCAACACCTCCTTTTCCAACATCTTTCTAGCTCGAAGGAAACCTTTCTATGAAGGACTCAATTATCTAGGGTTGAACCTAAAACTAGACAATTACATGAAATAAGACTGGATTTATTTAATTAGAAACTTTGAGGCCAGAATATCCATTTGGGTCAATAGACTCATTTCCAATGGAGGAAGAATAGTGTTAGTTAAAGAAGTATTAGAAGGAATTACTATGTACTGGAATTCCATAGCTATAATACCTTTAAAAGGAGTCACAGATAAAAATTTCCGAATAAGCTTTCACTTTTTATGGGTGGGACAAAACTCTCCTAGAGGTACTCATCTAGCCAATTGGAACTCAATCGCTTTCCCAAAAGATATGGGCAGATGGATTTTAAATAAATTTTTTCTTTTTGATCGAGCCCTAGCAGGAAGCAATCTCTAGAGACTAACCCTTGGGAACTCTGTTTGGGTAAGAGTTATGAACTCTAAATATTTTCCAAACCTATTTATTTTTAAATGGTTTTGAGAGCCTACGACATATTACAAAGGCTCAATTGTGTGGAAATATCTTGTGGAATCCTTCCCCCTAGTTGGAAATTGGATTGTCTGGTGTATCAGAAATGGGGAAAATATAAGACTGGGAGAAGACCCATGACTAGGAGTGGGAAACAATTATATTATTTCTCCTCCCCTCTTGAAATTACACAAAGATAAAGAAAAATTGTTCTTGGGTGATGTAAACACTAGCTTTCCCCATATTCAAGGGAGTATGGGATGGAAGAATGCATAATCTATTGATATCATCGAAGCTATGTGAGACGAGTGGAACTCCAACATCTCCCTTTTATGCGAAAATTTTATCTCCCTGGATAGAGATTCTGAAGACACTCTCTGCTAGTAAAAAAATCCACAGAATGGGTCCTAGTCAGTCAAATTGGGTTACAAATACTGGTTAGAAGATAACATTGTTACCCCTCTGAACTGGTGGTAGAAGCCCCTTTAGAAACCTAAATTTCCTCCCATATGTAAATTAACCCTATGGCTTGCAATGAACAACAAATTCATGACCTAGGATAATTTCCTTAGAAGAGGATGATGTGGACCCAACAAATGTCCTCTTTGTAATGAAAATTAATAAACTATTACTCATCTCTTTGTCTCTTTTCCTTATGTAAGAAAGGTTGTGCAGTTAATAAAAGAACAGCTAAATGCCAAGGCCAATTGGAACCATTGCTCCCTTGAATATTGCTCCAGATATTGGATTCAAGACAGATCAATATCCTTGTAGGAAGGCCTCCCTGGTATCATGATTTTGAACATCTGGTGGGCCCAAAACAACTTTGTTTTTAGAGATAAGTATGTTCCTCCATAGGTCTCTATGGAAATCTCTCTTAGTCAGGAAGAAGAATTTAAGGAATAATTAAGGGAAAGTAAGTCTCGGATCATAATCCCTCCTCCCATTGATTACACCATACCTTAGGGATACTTCAATGGAACCATTCAAGGACACCTTCCATGAGAAGTGGGGGTGGTTCCTTTTATCAGTCACAAACACTTTATTCACATCAGATATGCGTCAAGGGGTAGAAAAAATAGTATATATGAACTTATATCACTCTGGACCATCCTAGAAACTGCAAAGGAAAAAAACTTGTCAAAGCTTCAAGTTTTTGGTGACTCCAAATTGGTGATCGGCTGGGCGAGGGGTAACAACAATATTCAAAATACCAGTTTGTCCTCCTTGCTAAGAGACAACAAGATTACCTTCAAAATTTTGAATGACTAACCTTCCAACACATTCTTAGGGAAAGTAATGCAAAGGAAGATGAACTCTCAAAGGAAGCTTTGCAACTGCAGAAAGGATCCTTCAGTTTTTATGAGTTCTTTGAAGGAACAGAAACTGAAGCAATGGAGTTTCGTCTTTGAAGAAGTATTTCCATTTTTGGACGTGTAGGGCTATATATGTTTATGTTAAGTTTGAACAAGATGTAGAAGTTTTTTAAAAATCCTATATATGCTTGTTTTGAAGTATATTAGATGCATAGGTTGTATACTTCCTGAAGAAAGCCTACAGAGGCTTGACATGAATGACTACAACATGTGTATTCTCATAATGAATATAATTTTTTTTTCTCTGAAAAAAAATGTATATAAATACATATGTATATGTA
>ML780391.1:135641-147031 GCA_009831015.1 Picea engelmannii
TGTATGTATGTATGTATGTATGTATGTATGTATGTATGTATGTATGTACACACACATATATGCATGACCAGGCCAAGAAAAAGAAAATGATGTTGAAGCAGCTCAAAGATGAAGTCATGGCAGGTGTTGTTGAAAATAACACCAAGGACAGTGCTCCATTAAGGGGGAGGGGATTGTAACACCTTTGTTTCCCCCAACCTATAATTATTCGTCATTTATGATTTCCATGCAATGACTTGCAAATATTGTAAATGTATTATTGTTTTATTGTAAACCCAAATGGTTGACTGGTGGGTGAAGACTTAAAGTATTGGCCATGATATAACTAGAGGAATGAGGGGATGTTATATTAAGTTAAAGGACCCCATGCCACCTTGCAGAAATATTAATTGGAAACATTTGGATTATTTATCCTCATCTCGGATAACAATACAAGTCAGTTAATGAGGAGGGGTTGGTAGTTGAACAACCAACTACCCCAATGAATGGAAGTATGGAGGACTGTCAGAAGGGATAGGAAGTGGTAAGCTAGAGGACAGTAGGAAAGATCACCACGGGTCCCCAGGATTTACCCATGAGTTACCTTATGACAGAATAAACAAAAGGACAATTCAATAACTTTTCTAAGTCATGCGTGTAGTCGATATATAGAGTAAATAAGGGAGTTGTTGAAAGGAATGCATGGGGTGTGTGTAATAGAAATATCATAGAATCAGTAGAAGAGTTTGGATTTGGATAATAGAAGACCTAGAAAATCTGACCTGAGCTAAGAGGGCCACAGGCTTGATGCTAGGAAGACATGTGTTAAACCTCGAAGGGGCCTAGGCTAGGTGGGTGTAGGGAAAATATCTAACTAGAGTAGAGTGAAGGAGAGTAACCTTCAAATATTATTGAGAACCTGAGAGAGATTCCCTAGTGATATCATATATTGGCACGAGGGTGGTTAGAATGATAAAAGTGAACACACCCGGGCCTATGGTTGGGTGGAAAGGAGAACACCCACAATTATTTGGCTGGTTATCAACTATAATAAAAAAGTATTTTATAGACTCTATGTAATTGAATTGAAATGCATGATTGAATGCTTGTACTTGCACTATACATATACATACTTGATTTATAGTGGTGATTCTTATTGTATTTTAAAACTCGTGCATTTAAGTGATGGTAGGATGGAAAGAACGGGCGTGCATGCCCTGCACAACTGAATATAAGTGCTTTGTAATGTTCTGAGATAAAAAGAATGAACTTAATTTTATGATTCACATGTGCTCAATACACACACACACACATATATACATATACATATACATATCCATTGTTGTGATGTACCATCCATGAATAGAAATGTAGATCATAAGTTAATAGTTGAATGTAAGCAAAAGAGCCCAAAGAAAAATCCTTGAATTGGCTAAGTCCTAAACTCGGATGAGAAACAATGTTTTGGGCTTGAAGGAATTACAACCATGGGATCAATGGAGTGAATAGATATAGACCCTTTATCAGAGTAGGTACCATGCCTACAGATAATGTACTCGAGTTAATATTGATCGTTAATCAGGGATAAACCCATAATTAACCTCTGTCACAGATCATTGTGGTCTCGTTTTAAGCATGATTTGGGAGAGAGGTAACATCACCATGGTGTACCATGATGACCTCGAACACCAACGTGTACAGAAGTTGATAGGTTTCATCCTATGAATGGAAACAAGTATTTGGTTGATGGGCCATAACGCAATCCCTTGGGTGAAAGATATCAACCATTGGTCGGAGTACATATAGGATGTAATATTAGTCATTGATCGACATGGAATCCCTTAGACGTTGATGAGAGGAGAGATAACATCATGCTAATGTTCTATTGATGTCATGATCCCATGTGTATGAGGAATCAACGTGGAGGCCGATAATTGGTTGAGGTAATAGGGAGTGTATCCTCATCAAGTTTAAGGATTGGAAAGGTGAGATGAATGAGTCTTTGAATCCACCAACCCGAGAACCCGACAATCTCACAAATCAATATAAGTTTTGACACTTATCGAACAGACCTATGAAAGGATGCTTATAGATTTATGCATCCGTGAGTCCATGAAGATGAAAATGGTTAAGTGTTGAGACTCTTCGGATGGAATTAGGAAAGAAATAATTATGCATTCGTGATTCCATGAGTCCTTGAGTCCGCAAGCCCACGTAGATGGAAAAAGGACTAAGTTTTAAGGCTTTCGGACTAACTTAAGAAGAGGAGTTACAAAATTGTACGTTCGTGAGTCCATGAGTTTGCGTAGATGGAAAAGTGGCTAAGTGTTTAGACTCTTTGGACACACTTATGAAGGGAAGAATTATGCATTCATAAGTTCGTGAGTCCATGAGTTTGTGTAGATGGAAAAATGACTAAGTGTTAAGGATTTTGGACTTACTTAAGAATATGAGGTACATAATTGTAGGTTTATGAGTCCACGAGTCCACGCATATGGAGAAATGGTTATGTCTTGAGACTCTTCAGATGAAATTATGAAGGGAAGAGTTATGCATTCGTGAGTCTGAGAGTCTGTGAGTCTACGTAGATGGAAAAATAATCTAAGTGTTGATATTTTTCAGGCGGACTTATGAAAGGATGCTTATAAAATTATGTATCCATGAGTTCATGAATCCACAAAGATGAAAAATGGATAATTAATGAGACTTCTTGGGAAAAATAATGAAAGGTAGCTATAGAATTATGAGAATAGGAGTCTTCCACCCGTGAGAGTGAGTTAGAAGAAGGTTTGAGCAACGATGGTTGTAGGCCTACATGGACTAAAGTCCCACCTTGGCAAGCTAGGATAGTGCCACGTTAGGACCAGGTGTCGCCACGTCAATTAGCACACTTGATGAAACGTTACATGGATTCCACGTGGAAATAAGAGAGATATTTCCTTTGTAGACTCAATAACTTTGGAAGGTCATACCTTTCGTCCCAAAGCTCAATCCTGAGTGAATTTTCTATCATTTGAAATCTCTTGACGAGAAAAAGAGGATATAGTTGTGATAGAGAAGATTTAAGGTTGATAGAAGAACTGAAAATTTAATACCCCATCCTTTAAAATGTACTTTGGGGTCAGGTATGTTACAAAGTGGTATCATAGAAGGCTACAACACTAGGCTTGTATGGGCTAGAGATCGGTCATAGGACTGGTATATCGAGAATTAGGTGAGCCTGTTAAAATATGTTTCTACCTTTAAAGTATTGTTTATTATCTGCAGTAACGTCCCGAGGAGAAGAACTATAGATTGAACTTATACCTTGGAAACCCTTGCTAAATTAAAACAAGGGAAATTATATTATCCCTTTGTCAAAATTGATTACTACTCTTACATGAGTAGGAATATGTTGATAGGTGTTGGCATAGGGGTATACCCAGGGTTCAACGGTACAAAAGTGCACCAACAAAACCCTAACTACTGACCCTTTCGGCAACACCTGTGAAGCAGATGAAGTCTCACCCGCAGTAGAGGCAGGGGTTGTTGCAGGACTCCAGTGTCTGCAACCTTAGCTGGGACACAGATCTATGATTGTAACACCTTAACAGAGCACTTAACAATTACAATTCATTAATATTCAGCCTTATTTTACAGCGCAACCAAACCCTAACAACGGATCAACGCAGTATTCACAAAGATCCAATAGATTCAAGCACTAAGAATACCAATAGAGATCATATCTAGCATTCATTGACATTATTCAACACTAATCTATCATGTCATATCCATCTATCATCTAACATCACACTAAGCATTGAATCACATAAAAAAAATAACATCCAAAAATCATAAAGTATTCACAACACATGATAAATGTGGTTCACCCCCACCCTGGGGCTACGTCCACTAACTATTCATCTTCTTTATTATCTTTGATCAATCTTCTTACATGCACCAAGCCTCAAAATCAACTCTGCAGAGGACAAGAGATCTATGCACCTCACTAGATCCTCCTTCCTCGAGTATATCTAGACATAGATCCTTCCACGGTCTACGCACAAAGACTACAGACAACTTGCACTTAGATCTACAAGCCTCACACAATATGCACAAAGCAATTACCACTTAGCACTTAACACTCTAGCCCTTCCTTGCCTTTATCACTTAGCACCACGTCTACTCTTTACTTACATCACCTAGCTTTTATTTATACATTACAAAAATAGGCCTAAGCATGGGTAAACCCACGAGCCGACATCACCATACCCATTACATAAGCCCAAAACCCAAAAAGGCCCTAAAAAGGGGTCGAGATCCCATGATCTCCACTTTTTCTTGCGCTTCACCTTCAACATCCTGTCGAAGTCCCAAAAATAGGTCAAACATGACCAAGGATCCTCAAAACTTGGTCAAGGGCCAATAGGCCGCTAACACTCACATGTGACTTGCCCCGAGTCACTCTGCTCTAGGTATCTCCCTCAACATCCTCGATCTTGGCTCGAGCATATTTGGCCTATTGTTGCGCCAAGGCCTCCTGCTCAGCAAACTCTTGGATAACAGCTTCGTTGACAGATCCCTCTAAGCATTGTTCAGCTGCAGTGAGGACTTGCTCCAGTTCTGCTCCTCAGCCTTTGATCTCTGTAAACAGTTGGCAAGCCTCATCCTATATAGGTTGGGGCCTTTAAGTCACTTCCATGAATTTTCCTTGAATGGTGTGTACCTTTTGTTGAGCAGTGCGTTTCTCTTGGGATCACTTCATCCTTTCAACAACTGATAGGGGATTCAATTGCGCTTGTATTGTTTCTACTTTCTACTTCACCTCCTGGAGTTTTAACTCTAGTTCCTTCAATTCTAGACTCTCAGTGAGTCTCTCATAAGTCTAGGCACTATGATCACTTAGTTGTTTAAATTCCATGGCAAGGACCTTTATTCTCTCAATTTCACTTTGAGCAGTTTCTTCTCTTTGATCCCTCACATCCTACAGCGTGTCAGCCACTGTGCGGAGCTCTAAGTCTGCTATTCATTGTTGTAGCTATTGGATAGCTTCTGCGAGATGCTCTACTTGATGCTCCACTCGGTCTTCTACCTTTGGCTCTAAGCCTATCATAGATCGAAGTGCTCTGTTGACTGCTTCTTTCACTTTGAGTTGTTCTGTGAGCAACTGTTATTTTTCTTGCTGAATCTGTGCTTTCTCCTCTTCAAACTTTGTTTGGAGAGAAACCTTCTCCTGCTCCACAAATGGGCATTTTTCTACAACTATTTCTTTCACTTGCTTCAAGGCCTATGTGGATTATTCTATTTCTTCCTGTGCATGACGAAGGCGAGCTTCGGTCGCATCAGCTAGTCGACAGAGTTGGGTTGAATCATCTCCCAAATCTGGTTCTTCCGACGGTAGGGGCACAGTGGATACTGTGAGACTGGACTGAAGGGCATGTTGTACCCATCAGAGATAAAATTTGATTCTATTGTACATCTCCTCCTGCTTGGCTTCATGTTTTTGCATGATGTCCTGTGAAGCATCTGCAACAACTACTATGATAAATTCGAAGTCATCAACCGTGAGCATAGTTTTCATAGTGGTTTTGATATCTCTAGACTTCTTTCGTGAGGTAGGTTTTGTTGGGGAAACCTTTATTTTCTTCGAGGGATCTGTCTCATCAATAGGATCCCTAGGAGGTGTTACTTCACCTTGCTTCTATTGATCTTATTTTCCATTGATCTCTTCTACTTCATCATCACCTCCTCGTCCAGGTGATTCTGAAGCAGTCTCGTCTGATGTACTGCTTAGTTGTTGGACCTCTTCTGTCTTCTTCCTTCTGCTTGTTCGAGGCATGTCATTCTCTTTGTGAGTGGCCTCAGAGCTGTCAAGGTCGGGGTCAGACATCTCTGCGGGATTAGCGAGGATAAGGAGGTCTGCTGAATAGTCCTTATTTATCTCCTCGAGGTCCTCTTCTGTGAGCTTGTAGTGCGACTGAAGCTCCTCCTTATGCTTGTCTGCTTGTGCAGTGATATAGATGAAGTGACGATCTGCGCGGAACTTCATGAGAGGTTGGAACTGTTGTAGGGTGTTTGGAATCATGCGAGCTTCATCTTCGATAGCCCTTTTCAGTTGGAGATAATATGTGTGAAAGACCATGTTCGACTGCCACTGTTTTCCCATGTCGCTTGAGGACCAAAGTATGGCTAACTTCGCAGCAAGCGGCTCGAATGACTCAATATACGGGAAGGTCGCAGCTTCCGACATCTCCCAAGAAATAAACATGATGAGGATTAGTAGTCAGCTAAAGTGGAACTTGTAGCCCTGATCCTATGCTTTGCGACAGTCTAATTCTAGTTGACTAACTAGGTACTTCACCCAGTTCATCTGTAGGCCTTCCACACATTTCCCTGTGAGGTCAAAGACAAACCCTGTGACTTGCATGGGTCTATTCTTCCTTACTATATTTCCTGCAATTAATTGGCATGCTAGGTGCACTGCACCATTCTGGATGGAAGCTACCTTGTAGCCTCACATCCCCTTCTCAACATTGTCGTAGGTATCCTTGATCTTTTGTTCTAATGCGCGATCTGTGGCTTTCCCTGGATAGAATTCCTATGATTCGGGTCCTTGCATACTTAATCTGGTGATCCTATGGATCATCATTGAATCGACTATGATACGTCGGTCTAGCCATAAATAACCTCCATGGTAACATGAGAGTAGGATATTAACACAGTCATTAACCTCCTGGTGCCTTCCAAAGTGTGGGATTTACATTACATTCAATAGGGTGGACTATGCGAGGTTCATCATCCACGACTGGGGGATTATTTTCGAGTTCTTCCCCTTCGTCCTAGTCAAGTATTTATACTGGGCTAGCATAATATGGTTCTTGTGGTCTCCTAGGTTGAATTCATTGAACTTCAAAGTTGCGATCTTGTCCTGTTGCGCTCTAACTACACGTATCCCCTTCGTGAGGTACACAGTAACCATGGTGTAATCAGAATCTCTCGACACACTATCATGACTCACTGTGATAGCTAGAAGCGGGATGTAGTCAGGTAATATGGTTGGGATTAGCTTCGCATTTTCTAGTTCATCTCTGTGCTTGGTTCTCTTTTCAGTGATGACTCAGGATGGTCTAGATCGATGAGCGGTCGACGAAGAGGCTTTCACTCCTCTCATCAATGATGCTTGTACACCTACATACATTACCCTTTCAAACATTACTCTTTCAGTCATGAGGTCGATGAGTACCTCCTTCACAGATTTTTTGTTTGCGCTAAGTTCTTCAGACATACACGCTCGTGGTTGAATATCTCAGGTTTGAAGAGTAACTACTCAATGCAATGGGATGGATGGCAATAGCTCGTGATCACTACATGAAATAAACTAATCTGTGGGATCAGATAATCACGGGTGGAAAAAATTTTCTTGGTGCAAGGCTCGATGGAATAAGTAGATAACTAGGTACCAGATCTCTCCAACAGGCGAGAAGCCTTCATTAATTCAGATATGTCCATTACAACATGGTCCCAATGGTCTGATGGAGATATTTCTGACCATAAATGTCGTTCTAAATGTTCAAGGCAACGGTCTAATGGTTATATTGTTTCCAATGGCTATATTGCTTCACCATGGCAAAGTACCATGTGGCGTTGTTCTGCTATCCCGACGAAGTTCCAGTTTTGCAAATTTTCCTTCTGCGAAGTTCCCTCTGGAACCTTCTGTAACTTTTTTATCTTTGATCTGTTCTAACTTAGTTTTCAATCCTTCTTTCCAGTGAGCTTCGTCTCGGTATTCCTCTTTCCATTCTGATTCTTATCTCCTCTTGGAATAGTAACTTCACGTTGTTGAGATTCTTTCCTAGGACTCACGGGCAATACTTCTTCTCTATCTAGGGTAGGTGCTTCAGTATTCTGTGAGTCTTCTTGTATTCTTTCAACTTCGACATCCAAGTTTCTGGCTTTAAATAGCTTCAATCTGTTCTCCCGTTCTTCGATCAAATGTGCAATCCTCCTAGTCATGAAATATTTTTATTCTTCTCTCTTCTGCTCTAAGATTTCCTCTTCTTTTCTTCTAGCTTGATCCTTTTCAATCCAAGGCTTTCCTATTAATATAGAAAATGGGGCGTTGTTCTCAATAAATTTAACAACCTCAAATTCTTCCTCTGTCAAAGTTCCATGAGCACTCATAGATGTCTGGGTAAGTCTTCCACATAGGGTTATCAACTTTCATTTAAATAATCCTATTCCTCCCAATGAAGGAATCATAGCAGGATTTCCCAAAATTTCCCAAGTTCTTTCTGTCATGATATTCACCCGTGTTTCTTCATCCAAAGTACAGTCAATGTCAAAGTCTCCTATTCTTACTTCTATTTGTTCTTTCTCTTTTAACATCTATGATAGATTAGTATCTATGTGGTCATTTAGGGTTTCTTTCATCTGTAATAGTACAGTCTCTGATTCCTTCTGGGGTTCTTCCATGGTCTCAGTTTCTTGACCTTTCTCAGGGTATACTTATTCCATGTTCATTCTTTCAATCTTAGAAATCATTCTAGGGAAATCCAAAAATTCATGATCCGTAGCTTTACAACAAAGAAAAATAGGTTTTCTACCAAGGAAATCCTTAGAAATATGTCCCGGTCTTCTGAAACTATAAAAAAGAGTTAATCCTCTCTTTCTCTTAAATGATCCCCATCCTTTCCTTTGCTATGCACTAGGATCATGGTAGCTAACCTGTGAAAAATTCTTTCTAGGATCCTGCATCCATTTGTTAGTCCCAACATTCTTTCTATGCATAGGAATAACATATCTTTCACTATTCTTATCGGATCTACTCATATCAAATCTTCTTTCATCTAGTTTTGCCCTAGTTTTCAAGATAGGACAAAATTTATCAAACATACCTGGATCCATATTCTTGAAAAAAAAATTGCACTTATCTTACTTTCAGCAGAGCACAAAGCTTCCAGATCTAAAAATTTTCACTATTCTTACCTCTTTCAGAGCACAAAGCATTCATATCTTACCTCTTTTCTCTTTAGATCGGACTTCTGTTCTTATCACAGAGCTTCGCAAGTCAAGTAAATTAATGCGCACTAAAGTAGCAGATCTACGCACATAGATTTCTTTTCTTCAGTTCCCATCAATCACAGTTTCAGGTCCCGACAACAGAACCATTTTTTGGCATAGGGGAAGACCCATGGTTCAATGCTACAACAACACACCAACAAAACCCTAACTATCGGCCCTTTCGGAAACACATTTGAAGCAGATGAAGTCTCACCCGAGGTAGAGGCATGGGTGGTTGCAGGACTCCAGTGTCTGCAACCTTAGTTGGGACACAGATATGTGATTTTAACACCTTAACAAAGCACTTAGCAATTATGATTCATTAATATTCAGCCTTAGTTTACAGCGCAGGCAAACCCTAACAACATATCAGCGCAGTATTCACACAGATCCAATATATTCAAGAACTAAGCATACCAATAGAGATCAGATCTAGCATTCATTCACATTATTCAACACTAAGCTATCATATCAGATTCATCTATCATCTAACATCACACTAAGCATTGAATAACATAAAAAAAAGAACATCCAAAAAGCACAAAGTATTCACAACACAGGATATATGTGGTTCACCCCCACCCTAGAGCTACATCCACCAACTCTTTGTCTTCTTTATTATCTTAGATCAAAATTCTTACATGCACCAAGATTCAAAATCAACTCCGTAGAGGATAGGAGATTTGAACACCTCACTAGATCCTCCTTCCTTGAGTAGATCTAGACATGGAGCCTTCCATAGTCTGCACACAAAGCACTATAGACGACTTGCACTTAGCTCTTCAAGCCTCACATAGTATGCACAAAGAAATTACCACTTAGCACTTAACACTCTGGCCATTCCTTGCCTTTACCACTTAGCACCATGTCTACTCTTTACTTACATCACCTAGCTTCTATTTATACATTACAAAAATAGGCCTAAGCATGGGTAAACCCATGGGCCGACATCCCCATACCCATTACATAATCCCAAAACCCAAAAAGGCCCTAAAAAGGGGCCAAGATCCTGCGATCTCTGCTTCGTCTTGTTCTCTACCTTCAACAGCCTGTCGAAGTCCCAATAATAGGTCAAACATGACCAAGGATCCTCAAAACTTGGTCAAGGGCCAACAATAGGAATTATTGGTAAAACTTGAATGAAAATGGCAGAGGTGGTAGAATTTTTTCTATGAAGTTGCTTGAGTCTAGACAAGGGACACAAGTTGGGTTGTTTTGATAATTATAATAATATCTATCTACTAGGGTGGGCATAGTATCTTGTAATTAAAGATGGTTGATTATATAAGGGTTAAGACCCTTATGGAAAAATTCATTGTGCTTAAAGGAAATTGGTATGGATTGATAGAATCTGTAGTAGTAATAATTATTGCTTTAATAAAATATTAAACCCTGTATATGTGTATGATCCCTCACAATCAGAGGACTAATTGATAATGTGTAAGGTCAGTTTTATTTAACCTATAGTGAATGAAGAAAATTGTTGTTGGAGACAAACCTAGTTTAACAATTAAAAAGGAGTCATTTGGATTGTTTCTAGACTGCCTGGAAGAGGTAAAGAGGTGTTAACACATGAGCAAGTTTATGATACTCATGATTGTAATAAGAGAAAGTGTATACCTATTAATCTAAATAAATGTATGTGCATGTGAATACAAATGGGAGAGAGTTGGAATACATCTGTGTTATAAGCATGGGTAAAATACTTGGGGCACGAGGATATGTCGAAATGCATAGGGAAAAGATTAAAAATACATATAACATGCATATAGGCTTATTATAATCTATTATTGGATGTAAAATATGGTGATTTCATGGATCATATGGTTAATGATGATCTGAGTATAGCAACATAAGTAAAATTATGATGATATTGATTACATATTACCTAATGAGAATAAGGTAGAATGGTTAATGAAACGTTTTACTCTGTATGTAGTAAATGAAGTGCTGGGAAATTTATAGATGACCAATGGGTTAGATTGACATTCAGAGGCGGATGGTAGCCATAGGAATATGGCTTGGTATGCTCAAGTTGTAGTGAGAGGGAATCTGGGAAAAGGATTCACTTGACAAAAAGGTATGTTGACCAAGAATGGTTTGAGGCATGAAGAGAAGCTTGATAATTTGTCATTTTTCCTAGGGCATTGTTGAAATTGTTAGTCAACTGAGAGGGGGAGGTGAATCAGTTGTTACCGTGCTTAAACAATTATGCTTCTTTTAAACTCGTTGCTGAGACACTAAATGATGATCACAATAATGCAGGGGGATAAACAATGGCATATACAGCATCAGTCACACATATGAGAAACGCAGAGACAGATATTTTCCTGAGGAAACCCATACAGGGTAAAAACCTCTTTTTCTTTATA
>ML780391.1:153958-164846 GCA_009831015.1 Picea engelmannii
ATCGGGATTTCATATATCGCGATTTCGGCATTTGCGATGACATAAAAATTATGTCCACGGGATTCGCGATTTCCCGATTTGCGATGCACTTCAGCCCTCCTGGCTGAGCCTTGGTCCACGTGACCATCATATCGTGACCACAAACTTACCCCATCGAGAGCTACGGGGTTTTTGATGCCTCTATCCTCCTTCTCTGCTATGCTGACAGTTGTTCCCCACTTATCGGGGTTTCGCGGATCGCGATTTTACAATACACAAATCTCTTGTCATCGAGATCTCCGATTTCCCGATGTATAAAGTGTCGACGGTGCCCTATCCTTTGCCACACGTCCTTCCAGATGGACGGCTCTGATCTTTTCGGGGTTTTGAGACCAGCAAGTCCCGATGCCTGGTGTCTCGGATCTCTGATACAGACGATCATGCGACACATGTCCTTCTTCAGACGGACGGCTCAGATTAACTCTCGGGGTTTCGAGACTTACGATGTCTCAACTTTCTTGTCCTCAGGAACTCCAATTTCCCGATGGCCAATATCCCGTCTCTTGCTAGATCTCCGGCAGGTGTCTTCGCTAACAAACGGTCCAGATGCGATCTTGACTCAAACGGTTGTGATCAAATCACAATATCGTGTTTCGCGATTTCAGAGTTTTTGTTTTTGTGTGTTCTTGACATATCAAAGTCTCGATCCCCGAAACTTCGTTCCTCTGCTGACGTCACTCATGGTTTGACACGTGTTAACTTCTACCATGTGTCACCCTGATTCGTTACCCACATGTGCCTCAATTGCTTGAATTAGTCTGACACTTGTCACTCCCTGGTTGTGCCACGTGTCACTTTGCTAACGTGATCTGTTGACGTGTGTTGGATCGATGGTCCATATCTCATGCATGTTTTAATGGCTGTGATCAAATCGCGAACTCGCACATCGCAAAATCGGAGTTTCCGTTGTCATGAGTTCTTTTCATTTTGAAATAGCGATCCCCGATTCTCCGATGAATGAGATCAACGGTCCAGACCTCTTTTTCGCTTTAATGGCTGCAATCATATCGCGAAATCGCATATCGCGAAATCAGAGTTTTCGTTGTCAAGTGTTCTTTTCATTTTGAAATCGCGATCCCCGATTCTCCGATGGCTTATCTCCCTCACAGCTTCTGCATATCTGACAGCTGTCGGGGTTTGCTTCCAATCTGACGGCTTAGATCACTTCTTTTCTGCGCTTAACTCTCGTGCTTAACATCTGCGCAGCTTCTCCCGATCCAACAGCTGTCAGGATTTCCGAGTGAGATCCGACGGTTCTCGGTCTCTTTCCTATGCTTCTTGTGCATATAAGACTGTTATTCCTCCTGAGATTAATTTCCTTTGTCTTATGTTTTTCTGTCATCTTCACTGTTGTACTTGCCATCAATGATAAGCATATGCTAACTGTTACACATTTCCAACAGAAATTCCCCATATTGTACTTTTGGGTTGTTGCACACTTCTATAGAAGTTTAGGCAAGAGTGTTATCTTGTTGGTTGTTTTCGTATGAAAATGGAAATAGTTATTAATATGTCTATGAGACTTTCCATGTGAATATCGTGTATATGACTGTAAACTCTCAACAGAGAGGGAAACATGGTGTTGATTATTCTTATGAGACTTTTCATAAGAATGGTTGTTAGATATCTAGGAGGAAGGATATGGAATTTTGAAATTCCCATGGCTTTATTATCAGTCTAAGAACTCCTCCTTTAGACATTGTGAATGTTCTAGTGCAAGATATCGTTGTGGGAAAGAAACATATATATCATTCAAAGAACAACATGACTATGAGCAATACGAGCTTAGATGCACTCCAAAATCCTATGAGTAATGAAGGAGAATGAAAGTTTAAACAGTAAAATATGGGAAAGTGTGGGATGTTTGGTGATTTCTAAGTTCAAGATCAAAATTTTAATAAGTTTCTTGAAGCTCTACATACACTAAGGCTCAATGCACCTTTTCCCAAGGGTTTATGTGTGCTACCAAATGGTGAAGGAAATTTTTATCGCCAATCTGATTTGACCCCCAATTGTGTAAACCTAAAATGCATTATCATAGGCCCAAAATAAAGGAAATTACAGTGGAGAAATTTCCAATCCATCTCTAGAAATGCATCACTGTATAGGAGCTAGGGAAACCATACTCTCCTCTCTCTGGCACATGAAATTCTTGCAAGTACAATAGAGACTCACATTTACCGAAAGAAGTGAATAATATAGATAATAAAAAAGTTTGAAACTTTGACACTAGAAATATCTGGTTACTAATTTTGAACTTGGCCTCTCTTTTCATTAGTTA
The DNA here is from genome assembly GCA_009831015.1 of Picea engelmannii. Taxonomy (NCBI): domain Eukaryota; kingdom Viridiplantae; phylum Streptophyta; class Pinopsida; order Pinales; family Pinaceae; genus Picea; species Picea engelmannii. Next base: position 156,279 of record ML780391.1, read on the forward strand.
CACACACTACCAATTTGATTCCATAAATCATTGCGACACCTCAACCAGGAGAGCTTAATGGTTCCAAAAAACAAATTGAATGGCCACCCGTTATCCTGGGATTAGAAAACGAATCTCCATTAGTCCGAGATTTGAAAATGAATCTTGGGATGAACTATATGGTTCGTAAGCAAGGAAACACACTCAGAAAATTATGGAGACGTGGCATACAACCCCAAAGGAAGTGCACATTTTCCTAGCAGATTCCTTCATGTTGGTGGGTGAGAGAAAATGCCCAGTTAAGTAATAAAAATGTTTAGAAGGAAATGAAACACCCAGGTAGGTGAAATCATAGTCCATGTAGGAGAAATTCGTCTAGCAATGAATTAGATGCCCAAGAACACTCAATCATATTCCCAACAAAAGTCAAATTAATTCCAACAAGAAAAAACATGGCTCAAGGCATGGAAAAATGTCCTAATAAAGGTTGAATATGCACAACAAGAGAAAATTATAGGTGGGAACCTCAATACAACAACCAGACAATATAATTTTCTCCAAACAAAGATAACAACTCCCAGGAGAGAGAAAATTAGTTTTAGCAACATTTTCAAATGACTCTGTAAGGAGGGTCGTATATTTGGCCTCATCCTTTTTTATCATCGTTGTAGAGTAGTCGATGGTTAGATTTAATATACACCACCACTAAGGTGTTCCATAATTACTTCACCTAATAAAAAAGATGTGCAACAAAATCATCATCATTCTCTCAACAATTATAAACAATATGCAGAGAAGAAATAAATGGGTTAATAGTATATTTCAATAAAACATAATGGTGAATTTGAACCATAGATCATAGAGGAAAAACAACTCATTCAAACATGATTTTTTACGCTAGAACCCAATTGGGAAAACTAGTCATGTATGATGCTTAGTATTCCTTCTCTGCAAGTCTGCAAGTTTACAATGCTCTCCTCCACCTTGGCCCACAAATCCCTTTGAGAATGAGTGAGAGTGAAGAAATAGGGATAGCTAGTAGGTAAGGGAAGGCCAACAACATTTGATCTTCACTTCCCACTTCTTAGCCTTATCTCCTTGTCATTTTAATTATTTTCTTTAACTTTTTAGATATAGCATTCTTTGGTTTATTCCATGTACTTGCATTATTTTATGTGGCTTACATCATGAATTTTGATTGTCCATGTGTTTTTTAGGTATTGATTCTTATCCACTCTTCAATACAGATCCATTTCAAATCACACCTCCCCATTGAGAATATTTTTGATCTCCAAAATCTTTAGGAAGCCAGTCTAGATCAATTTTGTCTACTTCTCTAGAATGTGTCTCTAATGTTGGCTCCTAGATTCAACTCTAACTTTGGATCTAGCTCTGGCTCTAGCTCATGGCTATGGATACTGGCTATATTCCTTGTCTATGGCTCTGGATATTTTTTTGGCTCACTTATTCCCTCAATGTAGCAATCTTTTCTCAGTGAATCTCAACTTGATCAATCTCTGAATCCGAACTCTAGATTTCACACTCATTCCCATCTCCCTCTCTAACTTGGAGACAGTCCATCTCAGCTATCAATGAAGCCATGTATAATGTTGTTCTATTTAGTGTGACCCTGGAATGATACCATCACAAAACTCCTCACATGTGTCTTCATTCCTTTTCTAGGATCAATTTGTAAGGTACCAGATGTAATGTAATATGTAGAAATAGAAATATTCATCAAAATACCAATGGAACAAAAACATATGGAGAATAGAAGCACCAATAGTAATACTTTTATTGAAAGAAAGAAATGTTCACTTGTCTCTTTGAGGGGGAAACCTCCAACAAAGTAGTTGTAACACCCTGTTTCCCCCAGCCTGTAAATATAACTGGACTGGCCAAGGACTATGGAAAACTCATAAATGTGAGTATGTGATGTAAATGGACCTTGAGGAAGAGGTCAATGAATGTGAATGATATTTTGAATTTATTGCAGGACGACTAAGAGGGGATGTGAAGAAAAAGAGACCACGATGACGGTGGAAGGCACCTGAAAAGGTGGCGTTAACTTCCACCGAGAATTAAATATCGTATTTGGAATCTACTAGCCCAGAGAACCAAAAGGGGTTCGCTGGCCCTGAAATTCAATGCCTCGCGAGCTGGTAGGTGGATGGCTTGATGAGGGATGGGATGGTGAACCACCCATCCGTAGATCCTTCAGGCCTAATCAGTGCGAGGGTAATCGTGCCACACGCAACCTCGCGAGAGGATAAGGTGTATGGCAGAGACGATTGAAAGGGAAAACACGAGGGGAACTATGGATTACGCAAAGTGAGTGATAGCAAAGAGGAAGGATTGCAACCTTCACTCCTGGTCACTGGCAGACAGAGAGATGCAGTCTCAACAACATCGTGGTCTCAGCTCGGGGGTGGCTAGTGGTAAATCTGCTGGGAGTCGCTACGCCTATGGTTGGGTGGAAACGAGCACCCCTCTCAGAAGTTGCCTAGACCTGGTGTTATTTCTGATAAGTGCTTTTCCTCTGGCATCTGGAAATATATGTATTCTAATAATTATGCTCATAAGCTGTGAAACTGTGAATGTTTTCATTATAAGAAGGTCTGTATGGTATTTTGATCAGTACTAGTAGTTGTAGATGCTTATAACAGAAAAACCACGCATGGCTTATGTTGATAAATGAATCTAATTATGCATAAGTTGAACCAAGTTCGACTTCCAGTCCATTCTCGGGAATTTGTTTCCCCTTATCTGTCTCTAGGAATGCCCCGGAATAGACCTCTTCACAGAGATTCCCTCCTTGGAAAGGTTTACCAAGAACCTGGAATAGGGACTTGAATGTGCAAGTTTTAACAACCCTGTATGAAGAGGAATGACCCTCTTAAAATCCCAAAGTAGCAGCATAAGGATAAGTATTGATTAACAGATGGGATCCTGTCGGGGAACCTGCGGTCATTCACGACCATTAAATCGAAGGAATAAATGAGGGCGTTAATTTCCTTAACCCTTTTTCCTCTATCTTCGTGAATAGCGAGGAAATCTGAATCGTAGACCCCCAGGCTCCACGAGAACATCTGGACCGTTGGTTTTTCCACGTCCAAAGAGCAGTAGGAAAGGGCGCGGCATTGGGACCGATCTGAACCGTCAGATCTTAGCTAGGAAACCCGACAGTCATTATATCTATAGGGAGATAGACGAGGGTTAAGCCTCGTGAATAGGGGCAAAAAGGATCTGATCCGTCCATCCGAGGAGGACAGGTGGCAAAGATCCAGGGATCTCGTGAATTCAGAGGCTCAGAGGCTCGCGAGGTAGGATTCCAAAGGTTGGATGCTCCAAGTCGTGAGTGGCGAAGCCACGAGAGGATCAGGACCTTCCATCCGAGGAGGATAGGTTGTAGAGATCCAGGGATCTCGTGAATTCGGAGGTTCGCAAGGTAGGAGTCCAAAGGTTGGATGCTCCAAGTCGCGAGTGGCAAAGCCACGAGAGGATTAGGACCATCCATCCGAGGAGGATAGGTGGCAGAGATCCAGGGATCTCGTGAATTCAGAGGTTCGCGAGGTGGGAGTCCAAAGGTTGGACGCTCCAAGTCGCGAGTGGCGAAGCCACGAGAGGATCAGGATCGTCCATCCGAGGAGGACAGGTGGCAGAGATCCAGGGATCTCATGAATTCGGAGGTTCGCAAAGTGGGAGTCCAAAGGTTGGATGCTCCAAGTCGCGAGTGGCAAAGCCACGAGAGGATTAGGACCGTCCATCCGACAAGGACAAGTGGCAGAGATCCAGGGATCTCGCGAACTTGGAGGTTCGCAGGGTAAGAGCCCAAAGGTTGGGTGCTCCAAGTCGCGAGTAGCGAAATGCCGAGAGCCGAGTACGAGAGAACACATGGAAAAAATTCAAAGTGGGGCCCGCGTGATTGACGGGTGGACACGCATCACCTAGAGAAGGGATTCAATGCTCCATTGACTTCTCGTGTCTTGGGGATTCGTGGGAGAAGGGCATGAGAGCTCAACACTTGGACCTACGAAGTTGCGAATAGCGAGAGGAAAAATTAAATATCGCTTCTCGAGGGTTCGCGAAGGGAAGGTGCCAAGATTTTACGCTACAACTCGCGAAGGGGCGAGTTGTGAGAATTACGAAGGGAAGGTCAATCTTCCATGACTTTCAAGTCTCCGAGGTTCACATAATGGAGGAACGAGAGTTCAAATGTTGAACTCACGAAGCGGCGAATAGCGAGAGAAGCTAGAGTTTAGCCTAGCCGGTGGTCATGCGCCGAGGACGTTGACAGAAAGGGAGCTAGTGCTTTGTCGTTAGGCGACAGGTAGATCTGGATGGCCAAAATCTGTGCGCCCAGATCTATGGTCAAGATTTCATTCCAAAGCACCCCCTCGCCATTCTACCTTCGAGATTGGACTCAATTGTATCGATGAGTCGCGAAACACGAAAAGGCGCCTGGTTTGGTTGGCATGTGGTACTTAACCACGATCACAGGGAGGTGAACAGGGAAGAGCTAGCCTGCACAAGGCCCCCGTAGGACATTGGGGAATCTGTCCCTTGAGGAAAAATGAAAAACTTTATTACGTTGTAGTGGGTATGTGACAAATTGGTATCAGAGCATGGTTACAACACTCGGCCTGATTGGGCTCATGCACGAGTCGTGCATAAACCATGTTCGAAGCATTTCTATGAGGAGTAACTCCCTGACTTAACTCCCTTGTCCATTATTAAAAACCTAAAAAATGAGAACCTGACTGTGTATGCAAGTGAAAGAAGTTATGAATTATGCGCAATTTATAAAAAAATGAATTTAACTCTTGACTAACAACCAGAGTTTGTCTTTTCACTCAAGCGGACGATCAACCGTGGGAATCTACAAACGCACGGGATGGTGACTCACCAAGAGGTGGGAGAAGGCTCCCACAACAGAGATGAAGAGTCTGACGAAAGAAGAGAAATAGGAACCCCTCCAGACCTAGCTGAGACTGTGAGGAGTCTCATGGTTGAATTGCAAAGCTGCAAGGCCGATAATGAAAGGATGATGAAAGAACAAGAAAAGCAAACTAAAATTAATGTAGTTCTACTGCAGAGCTTATCCGACCTACAATGACAAATGCAACATGAACCTGAGGTGCATAATCATGATCGTGTCAGTGGTCACACTTAGAGAAGAACATCCAGAAAGGTCCACCCCAGAGGTAAAGGACCAGTGCCAGACGATTCCATGGAGAAGGAAGTTGGCGATTCAGAAGGATCTTCCAGCAGCAGGATCAGTTCCTATTCTCGCAGAAAATAGAAGAAGCAAAAGACTTCCAAGAGCCATAAATTTGAGGAATTCAGGAAGGCCAAACCTCCCTCCTTCGATGATGAGATAAAGAAGGGAGAGGAAGCCGAGGCCTGGCTACTTGAACTGAAGAAATATTTCAGAGTCCATGACTTTTCAAAGAATTTGAAGGCCCGAGTGGCCACTTTCAATCTGAACGGAAAGGCTTCCATTTGGTGGGAAGACCTTAAGAATATGAAAGGGGTCCGCGAGGAGGACCTGTCTTAAAAACAGTTTGAGAAGTACTTCCGGAAGAAGTATTTGTCGGAAAGGTATTTCGATGAGAAGGCTAAAGAGTTTTATGAACTCAAACTGGGAAAACTTACTATGGAGGAGTATGTCAACAAATTCCTCGACTTACTGAGATATGTACCCTACATCAAAGCAGAGAAGGCGAAGGAACAACGCTTCATCAGTGGGCTACCCAAGGAATATCGAAACCGAATCGAATTCGACGAGCCAAAGACCTTAGAAAACACTATTCGAAAAGAAACATATTGTCATGAACAATATGGACATCGGGCAGAGTCTCGTGGAGACTGGAAATAGAAGGGTGGTTCAAGATTTCAGAAAAAGGGGAGCAAATCCTCAGGATTTAAAAACTACAAGAAGAACCCCAGAATGAAATTTCCAACTCGGAGTGTACTCCAGCAGAACTTTCCCTCGGTGGACGGAAATAAAACTTCTGGACCTATACCAGTAAAGACTGATAACCCAAAGAGGAAACCTTTGGAATGATGGGATTGCGGAGGAGAGCATCTCCGGAGAGACTGTCCACACCGACAACAGAACAGTCGAAAAATTTATAACATGCAGGAAGCTACCACGGTCAATGATGTGGCAAGGAATGTGCCGCAGATCTATGCAGCCTTGGATAATAACCAAGGTGACCACCAAGCTTCAGTGGTGGAAATAGAAGGTATGATTCTCAACCATCTGGTGTCTGTTTTGATTGACCCTGGTTCAAATTTGAGTTATATAGCCCCTAAAGCTGTCGATAAGTGTAAGCTACAGCCACGAAAACAAACTAAACCATGGTTGGTACAGTTAGCCACTGGCACAAAAAGAAAGGTGGTAGAGGCCATACCAGCCTCCCAATTAATGTTGGGTGAATTCCCCACCCAAGCAACCCTTAATGTATTACCCTTGGGGTCATACGACCTGTTGATTGGTATGGACTGGCTAACCGCCCATAAAGTCAAACTGGAATGTTACCATAAAACCTTGGAATGTGTGAGCAAAGAAGGACAAAGGATAACCCTCCAAGGGATTCGAAATCTGGTCTCGGTGAGACAAATATCAACCCTGCAAATGAGAAAGTATTGCCGAAAGGGATGTCCCCTATATGCAATACAGGTACTAAAAATAATCGAAGGTGCTAAACCAAGCCCTGATGATCACCCTATCCTAAGAGAGTACAGAGATGTATTTTCGTAAGAGGTACCGGGTCTACCTCTGAGAAGAGACATTGACTTCTCGATAGAACTTGCACCAGGAGCAGTGTCGGTGTCTAGAACACCCTACCGGATGAGCACACCGGAGTTAGTTGAACTCAAATTGCAATTGAAAGAAATGATGGACAAGGGTTATATTCGACCCAGCGTGTCCCCATGGGGAGCACCGGTCTTGTTTGTGAAAAAGAAGGATGACACCCTTAGACTGTGCAAAGATTACAAACAACTTAATAAAGTAACCATAAAGAACAAATACCCCTTGCCAGGATCGATGATCTATTCGATCAGTTGGGAGGTGCGGCTATTTTCTCAAATATTGACTTGAGGTCGGGATACCATCAAGTCCGAATTAAGGGAGAAGACATCCATAAAACCTCTTTCCGTACACGGTATGGTCACTATGAGTTTGTGGTAGTGCCATTTGGGTTAACCAATGCCCCTGCCACTTTCATGTGCTTAATGGACAATGTACTCAGTAAATTTTTAGATAAATTCGTACTAGTATTCATTGATGACATATTAATCTACTCTAAGAACAGAGAAGAACATGAAGAGCATCTTAGACTTGTGCCGCAAGTGTTAAGAGAGCATCAACTCTATGCTAAATTCAGCAAGTGTGACTTCTTTCAGAAGCAAATACACTACTTGGGACATGTTCTGTCCAAAGAAGGGGTAGCAGTAGATCCTGACAAGATCAGGTCTATCATGGAATGGCCTACCCCAAAGGATGTCTCAGACATCATATCCTTTATGGGATTGGCGGGATACTATAGAAGATTTATAAAAGATTTCTCTAGGATTGGTTGTCCAATCACTGCCCTCCAGAAGAAGGGAACAAAATTTATGTTGACACAACAATGTGAAGAAAGATTTCAAACCTTGAAACATCTACTAACCCATGCACCCATGTTGAAAATCGCTAACCCAGAAGCTGACTTCCTTGTGTGCACAGATGCCTGTAAAGAAGGGCTCAGAGGAGTCCTTATGCAGGAAGGAAAGGTGATCTCCTATGAATCCTAGAAATTGAATGAACATGAGGTCAACTATGTGACTCGTGATCTAGAATTGGCTGCCATAGTGCATGCCTTAAAAATGTGGAGGCATTACCTCCTGGGAAGGAAATTTGTGCTTATGACATATCACTGTGGACTACGGTATTTGTTTGATCAACCCAAGCTCAATGCTAGACAAGCTAGATGGATGACCCTCCTTAGCGAATTTCACTTTGAAATCAAACACATTAAATTGAAGGAGAATAGGGTGGCTGATACCCTTAGCAGAAGCATGAGAACAATTCACCTGGCAGCGGTGAGTACCTGCGAGACAGATGTCAAGAACAGAGTCAAAGAGGCACAAGAAACAGATTCCTTCGCCCGAAATGTGATCCTGTACCTACAGCAAGAACCCGCTAGTGAAAAATACGAAGGCTATCAGAGGACCGAAGGAGGTCTGCTCACCTACAGAGATAGACTGTACATTCCCAATTGGGATGACTTGAAGAGGTTCATCATGCATGAACTACATAAAAGACCCTACACTGGTCACCCACGATACCAGAAAATGATTACTGCCACCCGAAAACAATTTTGTTGGCTGGGATTGAAGAAGGACGTAGCCAAATATTTGTCCCAATGCATAGAATGCCAACTGGTGAAAGCAGAAAATCGACACCCAGCAGGACTATTACACCCTTTACCCATCCCAGAATGGAAATGGGAAACCATCTCCATGGATTTTATCACTGGATTACCAACTTCAACCAAACAGAATGACGCCATTATGGTAGTGGTGGATAAACTGAGCAAG
>ML780391.1:164896-182202 GCA_009831015.1 Picea engelmannii
ATCCCAGAATGGAAATGGGAAACCATCTCCATGGATTTTATCACTGGATTACCAACTTCAACCAAACAGAATGACGCCATTATGGTAGTGGTGGATAAACTGAGCAAGTCTTCTCATTTCATCCCCGTCAAATCAACCTGCAAAGCGATAGATATCGCACAGGTATTCATGAAAGAGGTGTTCCGACTGCATGGCATGCCGAGAGAGATAATATCTGACAGAGACACAAAATTCACTTCCAAATTCCGGAAATCACTGATGGCGGGTTTAGAGACCAAGTTGTTGTTTAGCACCACTTATCACCCTCAAACCGATGGATAGACGGAAAGAGTGAATCAGATATTAGAGGATATGTTAAGGATGCATGTAATGCATCAACCCAGGAAATGGGAAGACTACCTTCCATTGGTATAATTTGCCTACAACAACGGCTATCAAGCGTCCTTAAAGATGAGTCCCTTCGAAGTCCTCTATGGTAGACCGTGTAATACTCCAGTTAGCTGGAGTAATCCTGTAAATAGGATTTCTATTGGACCCGATATGTTGAAAGAAATGGAAAAACAAGTGACTCAAATAAAACAAAATATGAAGATCGCTCAGAATTGACAGAAAAGTTATGCTGATCAAAAGAGAACTCCAAGAGAGTTCCAAATGGGAGACCATGTATATCTCAGAATTAAGCCCAGAAGGAGCTCCCTGAAAATGGGAGCTTGTGCCAAATTGGCACCCCGGTATTGTGGACCCTTTGAGGTTCTAGACAGAGTGGGACCTGTAGCCTACCAGCTAGCACTTCCTCCCACAGTAAAAGAACATAATGTTTTCCATGTTTCATTATTGAAGAAATATGTACATGATGTTAATCATATAATTGACTGGTCTGTGATCCAGGTGGAACCAGAGGGAGAATTTCTACCAGAACCCCAATGCATATTGGATAGAAAGGAAACCCGGCTCCGGAACAGAACCATTGCATAGGTCAAGGTGCAGTGGAAACATTTTGGCCCAGATGAGGCTACATGGGAGATGGAAGATGCCATGAGACAGGCATATCCGATTTTGTTTACTTCTGTAAATGCAATTCATGATTGTAGATAAGAACATCAAGGACGATGTTCCTTTTAAGGGGGAGGGAATTGTAACACCCTGTTTCCCCCATCTTGTAAATATAACTGGACTAGACAAGGACTATGGCAAACTCATAAATGTGAGTATGTGATGTAAATGGACCTTGAGGAATAGGTCAATGAATGTGAATGATATTTTAAATTTATTGCAGGACGACTGAGAGGGGATGTGAAGAAAAAGAGACCATGATGGCGGTGGAAGGCACCTGAAAAGGTGGCGTTAACTTCCACCGAGAATTAAATACCGTATTTGGACTCCACTGGCCCGGAGAACCAAAAGCAGCTCGCTGGCCCTGAAATTCAATGCCTCGCGGACTGGTAGGCGGATGGCTTGATGAGGGATGGGATGGTGAACCGCCCATCCGTAGATCCATCAGGACTGATCAGTGTGAGGGTAATCGTGCCACACGCAACATCACGAGAGGATAAGGCATATGGCAGAGACGATTGAAAGGGAAGATGTGAGGGGAACTCTGGATTATGCAAAGTGAGTGATAGCAGAGAGGAAGGATTGCAACCTTCGCTCCTGTTCACTGGCAGACAGAGAGACGCAGTCTCAACAACATCGTGGTTTCATCTCGGGGGTGGAAAGTGGTAAATCCGCTGGGAGTCGCTACGCCTATGGTTGGGTGGAAACGAGCACCCCTCTCAGCAGTTGCTTAGACCTGGTGTTATTTCTGATAAGTGTTTTGCCTCTGGCATCTGGAAATATATGTATTCTGATAATTATGCTCATAAGCTGTGAAACTGTGAATGTTTTCATTATAAGAAGGTTTGTATGGTATTTTGATCAGTACTAGTAGTTGTAGATGCTTATAACAGAAAAACCACGCATGGCTTATGTTGATAAATGAATCTAATTATGCATAAGTTGAACCAAGTTCGACTTCCAGTCCGTTCTCAGGAATTTGTTTCCCCTTATCTGTCTCCAGGAATGCCTCGGAATAGACCTCTTCATAGAAATTCCCTCCTTGGAAAGGTTTACCAAGAACCTGGAATAGGGACTTGAATGTGCAAGTTTTAACAACCCTGTATGAAGAGGAATGACCCTCTTAAAATCTCGAAGTAGTAGCGTAAGGATAAGTATTGATTAACAGATGGGATCCTATCGGGGAACCTGTGGTCATTCACGACCGTTAAATCGAAGGAATAAATGAGGGTGTTAATTTCCTTAACCCTTTTTCCTCTATTTTCGTGAATAGCGAGGAAATCTGAATCGTAGACCCCCACGCTCCATGAGAACATCTGGACCGTTGGTTTTTCCATTTCCAAAGAGCAATAGGAAAGGGTGCGGCATCGGGACCGATCTGAACTGTCATATCTTAGCTAGGAAACCCGACAGTCATTATATCTATAGGGAGATAGACGAGGGTTAAGCCTCGTGAATAGGGGAAAAAAGGATCCGAGCCGTCCATTCGAGGAGGACAGGTGGTAGAGATCCAGGGATCTCGTGAATTCAGAGGCTCGTGAGGTAGGAGTCCAAAGGTTGGATGCTCCAAGTCGCGAGTGGCGAAGCCACGAGATGATCAGGACCGTCCATCTGAGGAGGACAGGTAGAAGAGATCCAATGATCTCATGAATTCGGAGGTTCACGAGGTAGGAGTCTAAAGGTTGGATGCTCCAAGTCGTGAGTGGCGAAGCCAGGAGAGGATCAGGACCGTCCATCTGAGGAGGACAGGTGGCAGAGATCTAGGGATCTCGTGAATTCGGAGGTTCATGAGGTGGGAGTCCAAATGTTGGATGCTCCAAGTCGCGAGTGGCGAAGCCACGAGAGGATCAGGACCGTCCATCCGAGGAGGAAAGGTGGCAAAGATCCAGGGATCTCGTGAATTCAGAGGTTCGCGAGGTGGGAGTCCAAAGGTTGGATGCTCCAAGTCGCGAGTGGCGAAGCCACGAGAGGATCAGGACTGTCCATCCGAGAAGGACAAGTGGCAGAGATCCAGGGATCTTGCAAACTCAGAGGTTCGCAAGGTAAGAGCCCAAAGGTTGGGTGCTCCAAGTCGCGAGTAGCGAAATGCCGAGAGCCGAGCACGAGAGAACACATGGAAAAACTTCAAAGTGGGGCCCGCATGATTGACGGGTGGACACGCATCACCTAGAAAAGGGAGTCAATGCTCCATTTACTTCTCGTGTCTTGGGGATTCGCGGGAGAAGGGCATGAGAGCTCAACACTTGGACCTACGAAGTCGTGAATAGCGAGAGGAAAAATTAAATATCGCTTCTCGAGGGTTTGCGAAGGGAAGGTGCGAAGATTTGACGCTACAACTCGCGAAGGGGCGAGTTGCAAGCATTACGAAGGGAAGGTCAACCTTCGCTGACTTTCAAGTCTCGGAGGTTCGCATAAGGGAGGAACGAGAGTTCAACCATTGAACTCACGAAGCGGCGAATAGTGAGAGAAGCTAGAGTTTAGCCTAGCCGATGTTCATGCGCTGAGGACATTGACAGAAAGGGAGCTAGTGCTTTGTCGTTAGGCGGCGGGTAGATCTGGATGGCCAAAATCTGCGCGCCCAAATCTACGGCCAGGATTTCATTCCAAAGCACCCCCTCGCCATTCTACCTTCAAGATTGGACTCAATTGTATCGATGAGTCGTGAAACACGAAAAGGCGCCTGGTTTGATTGGCCTGTGGTACTTAACCATGATCATAGAGAGGTGAACAGGGAAGAGCTAGCCTGCACTAGGCCCCCGTAGGACATTGGGGAATCTGTCCCTTGAGGAAAAATGAAAAAATTTATTACGTTGTAGTGGGTATGTGACAGTAGCGCTCTATTACAATAATTCTCAAGAAAAATATTCCCTATGCCTCATACTCTTATTTAAACTAATTCTATGTTCTAAAGAAAATTCTAAAATGAGATATTTCTATAAGCGGAAGCTTCTATTAGGTATTCTTACATTGACTTGTTCATTTTTATTACATAGGCCTTATTAACTAATTTCATCCTTTATTACATGGAAAATATATTATTCTACCTACGTGAGGGGTTAGGGATGTTAGGTCCCTATCATGCCCTCCCCCTTGAAGAAAATCCTTGTCCTCAAGGATTGAGATGAGGAAATTGTTGCAGAATAGTCGTCAGCTCCCAGGTGACATCTTCTGGAATTGTATCTTTCCACTAAACTAACACTTCCTTGATGGTATGATGATAGATATTATCCTCTCACTTATCTAAGATGATTTGTTTATAAAAATAATGGAACCTTCTTCATCCAACTCAGGGAGACTAGTTTGATTTTTTCACTTAGTTCCAATCACTTTCTTTAAGCATTAGACATGAAAAATAATATGGGGCTTAGAATGACTGGGCAGAGCTAACTAGTAGGGCATAGGCCCCACTCACTTGAGAATTGTATAAGGACCATAAAATTTGGGAGCAATTTTATAACACTATTCATCTTTGAGTGAAGTCTTCTTATAAGGTTGTAGATGAAGAAACACTTGATCCCCTTCAGCAAATTGATGTTCAAAATGACCTTGATCTGCTTGTTTCTTCATGTGATTCTGAGCCATACCCACATTTTATTGAGGGTAGGGAGAATGGCCTCTCGGACTATTATATTTTTGTAAACCTATTGAACCTTTGAGACACCTGGAATGTATGAGAGAAATAACAATGGATTTTGTCTGTAGACTACTTCAAAAGGAGTCATGTGAGTAGTTGTATGGTAATATGTGTTGCACCACCATTCATCTAGCGCTAACCAATGATCTCACTGATTTTTTCTGTTGGATGAAAAACACTACAAATATTTTTCCAAACACTTGTTGACAACTTCAGTTTTTCCATCAGTGTAGGGATGATAGGACGTGTTGAGATGCAATTGGGTTCCATGAAGACTAAACAATTCTTGCCAAAAATTGTTGTTGAAATTTGGAACTCTGTCAAAGACAATATAATGAGGCATGCCATCAAGTTTGAAGATATTATCCATGAAAAATTGAGCCACTGTGGATGTAGTGAATGGGTTTTGAAGAGCATAGAAATGAGCATATTTGTAAATACGATCTACTACCACCATGATGACTGACTTATTTCTTGATTTAGGTAATCCAACAATGAAATCCATAGAAATATCCCTCTAAATAGCAGGGGGAATCGAAAGTGGTTAAAGTGTTCCTGGAGCTTTGACTATTTCTCCCTTGTTGGATTGAAATACATCACACTCAGCCACAAAGGTGCAAACATCCTATTTCATGCCATCCAAGAAAAAATAGCGTTTGACATGTTCATATATTTTGGTGAACCCAGAATTCCCAGCTGTGGGTGAAGCATGAAGCTAAGAAAGGATCACAGATTCAAGTTGTGATTGGTTGCTTAAATATAGAAGGACTTTGTAGCGAAGCTCTTCATTGTGGAAAGAGTAACTAAGAAAAACTGGAGAATGGTGTTGCAATTGTTGGATCAAGCTAAAAAGTTTGGGGTATTGCAGCCATTCCTAGCGAAAAGCTTGGAGTCGATCTGGTACAATGAAGGAGAGGGAAAATAGGGAAATTTATTCTTCATACTTCCTAGAAAGAGCGTCAACAAACCACATTTTATTTCCCTTCTTGTAAATTATCTCATAATCATATCCAGATAGCTTAGTCACCCAATTTTGTTTCTTCAGGGATGAAATTCATTGTTCTAGAAACTACTTGAGTCTTTGATGACCAATTTTAATTTGGAAGCATTTCCCTAATATATAAGGATGCTAGAGATCCATAGCATGTAGAATATCCAAAATTTCCTTTTCATAGATTGATTGACCCAAATATCTCTCTGAAATTTGTTTGCTAGTAAAGGCCAAAGGCCTACCATCTTGCATGAGGACTATCCCAATTCCTATCCTTGAAGCATCACATTCTACAACAAAAAAAATTTTTAAGTCAGGAAGTGATAGGATAGGAGTCATGCACATATTCTCTTTCAAGGCGTGGAAGGATTGATGAGCTAGTGGAGTCCAAGTGAAAGAATTATTTTTCAGGAGAGTAGTAAGAGGTGCACAATTTTTCCATAATTCTGAAAAAGATTTCAATAATAGCATGTTAAACCTAGATAACCATGCAAGATATTAATATTTTTAGGGCGAGTCCAATATTGCATAGATTCAATTTTCTTAGGATCTACCCATACACCATCCTTTCTGACAATATGACTCAAGTACTCCACTTCTGAGGCTCCAAAGGAACATTTAGATTGTTTGAGGAAAAGTTGTTGCTAAGAGAGTATATCAAGAACTTGATCCACACGCGTGATATGGGCTATCCAAGTTTTACTATAGATGATAATATGATCAAAGAAAACTAAGACAAAATGACAGAGAAAAGGATGGAAGATATGAACCATGAAAATTTGGAAAGTTGAGATAGAATTACACATGCCAAAGGGCATTACCAAGAACTCATAGTGACCCTCATGAGTTATAAATTCAATCTTGGGAATGTCTTCCTCTTTCATCTGAATCTGGTGGTATCTAGAACGAAGATCAATTTTAATAAAGAACTAAGCACCACTCAATTCATCCAATAGATATTCAATTACAGGAATGGGAAATTTGTCTTTGATAATAATTTTTTTTAGGGCACGAAAGTATGGACACATGCACCAAGTGACTTCTTTATTGAGTACCATGAACATGAGAGAATAATAGAGGCTGTTACCATGACAAATAAGACCTGCATCGAGAAATTCTTGAACAATTTTCTCAATTTAACTATTTTGGTAAAAGGGATGATGATAAGGGAAAAAATTGGGAGGAACACTTCTCGGAACTAGAGGAATGGAATGATAATAAACACCATGGGAAGGGGGAATACCATGGGGAGTGGCAAAAATAATGTGGTGTTTGGAGACGATATATTGGAGGTAAAGATGCATAGAGGGTATGTCAACTACTTGAATGGAATGGAGTTGGTAAATAATGCCCGAATGACCTTTTTTGAGGATATTTTCCATTCGATGGGAATTGAACACCTCAGTGGATCCTATTGTGATTCCTTGGAACTTATATTGTTGTCCCTTCTATTGGAATTACATGGTTAACTACTTAAAATACATGAGGATGGGGTCGAGAGTGTGCAACCATTCTACACCAAGAAAAATGTCACAATCTCCCATGTTGATAGAAAACATATGATATTTTAGGTTGTAATGACCAATTTGGAAACACACATTTTCACAATTCCCACCACATTTCATGGAACCGTCATTGGAAATCATGATTTGAAGATTGTTGAACACATGGATATAGAAATTGATTTCCTAGGAAATGTGATGATGAATAAAATTATGGGTGATGCCACTGTCAACAAAGATGATGACCTTCTTATTCCTAATGTAACCAATGATCTTGAGGATCTGGGGAGTAGAGAAGAATGTGAGGGCATGCAATGAAATAAAAGTTTCAAGTTTTGGTGGATCAGAGGGTGGAGTAGGAGCATCGGGTGGGGGTAGTTCTTCCACTGGGGAAAATTCAACCTTCTCATCAATGACATCCTCAGAAATGGCCATAAAAAGATTTTTTTCCTTACACTTGTTCCATAGAAAATATTTTTCATCACAACTATAGCAAAGGCCCTTGAGTTGGTGTTTAGCCATTTCTTCCCTAGTTAATTTATGGATCTTGATAGGATTAGCATGGGGGGGAGGATTAGTAGGTCAAGGGTGAGGAGGAAAAGAGAATTTTACATTATGGGAAAAGAAAATATTTTTGTCTTCATTGGTAGGTTTAGTAGATTCCAACCATGTCTAGGGGTGAGCCATGAGGACCTGAGATTGTATGTCATACTTTAGGCCACTAATAAATCATTCCCTGAAAAAGGAATCAGAAATTTCCTCTATTCTAAAATCCAATTTCTTAAATGCAGTGACAAAGTCTTCCATTGTACCAGACTGTTTCAACTTGGTCAAACAACCTAGGTAGTGTGTGTGGTGTCAAAGCCCTCATAAAGTTATACCACAAATTGTGTCTAAGAAACATACCCTTGGAATGAGTTTTACACCATTTACACCATTGTCAGTGTTTTGGATCCAGATAGAGGGCAACATAATGAAGATTGGCCAAGTCATCAATAATTCCATGAAGGGAGAAATAATGTTCCATTTAAGTGACCTAGTAGGTGGGATATGAGCCATCAAATTTGTTCACCTCCACTCGCAGAAGACGTAGATCACAATGAAGGGGGTTGGAATGAAAAGTATAGTAATTGGATGAAGCAACTCCTTTTGTCTTAAAAGGTTTTTTAGATGAGGCAAGGTCATCATGAATATTCAATTTTGTGAAGAGATGGGAAGAAAAGGATTCAAGATGGCTATTGAGGTGGCTAGTGGTGTCCTTCCTCATGGTTTGTTTCATGTCTTAAATATTCTTCTACATGTCCTATTTCATATCTTCCATTTTGGCATTTAGATTGGAATTCATGCGGGTTTCGAGGTCTTGGTTTCGGGTGTGTGCCATGGTGAAAGTGAAACAACATAATGGGGTGAATGGGTCCTCACGAAAATCGTTTACTATCGAAGGGTACCACTACAATTAGAGAAAAGAGAGGAATTCGATGGAATAGGTGGGATATAAGGGTGCCAAAAAGGGTGGGTGGGTCCATGGAAAAATAAAAAACTGACAAATGATAAATACCACTGCAATCAGGGTGAGAAGGGGAATGTAATGAGATAGGTCCCAAATAAGGTTGCCGGGAAGGGGGTCAGGTCCAAGAGAGGAATCCAATGAGATAGGTCCCGAATAAGGGTGTTAGAGAGAAGAAAATATATGTTTGTGTTGGGGATACAAGTATTTCATAATACTGTTTATTGGTAGCTTATAGGAAATAGAGAACCATATGCAAATCTCAGAGAAAATAAAACTGAGATAGAGACAAGAAATAAACTTTTACACAAGTATTCTTGTTGGTTAAACAAGTGGGTTATAAGCCCCTGTATTATGGATAAGATGGTATCATATTAGTTTCATCCTTGAACCATACACTGCTTCCAAGACTGTGAAAAAAACATTTCATACCGCAACATGGGTATAGCAAACAGAGATAACTTGGAAGATTTATGAGCTCATAATGAAAAGATTCGAGAAGAGAATGAGAGCATGAAGGAACAATTTAATATTTTTAACCAGATGATGGTAGATATGTAGAATCAGATGGACACATCTACCCAATTTCTTCCATTTATCAAGAATAAATTTAAAGAGGGCCAAGAATCCCTCATAGTAGTCAGAACATATTGGCACAAGAATAGAGCGTAGCTTGTGTACCTTGATGAGAAGGTCATCCAAATGGAATACTAGTAGGAGGATAGGATTAGGAAGATGATGAAACAACTGCAATACGATTTGGAAAATAATGAGAAGGCATTGGAAAGGATTCAAGTAGTTATCAACAAGCACGGAGGAGTCAGGAAAACTTCCATTTCCACTGCAGATGCTAGCACCATGACTGAGATACCTTGGTAGCTCACCTTCCATAGTCACCTGTCAATATTAACTCGATGAATTCGAGAAGCATAATAAAGGTATTGGCTCTAAAATCCTAAAGAAAATGGGATATGATGGACAAGGGATAGGCAAGAGGAGACAAGGTATATTGAGCCCCATCTTAGTCACCCTTTGGGCCAAGCATGTAGGCCTAGGTTTTGATGGAAGAAGCAAAAACTCCATCACCATGAAGAAAACCATTTTTTTGAAGGAAATTGGCATGTAAAACTTATCTTTCTCATCAATATACGGAGCAACATTACTGAATGAAGGTGTCAACTCACCAAAAATTTAGCCTTGTGGTCGCTTAAAGGAGAGCAATGAGGAGGGGATTTTTCAGAATCGTCCCATAGCTACACTCAGAAAAAGAAGAAAACCAATCAACGAGAGAAAGAAGAAGAAGAAGACAAAGGGGTCTATGTCAAACAAGAAATTTATTGTGTGTCACTACTACAAGAAGATAATTCATACCATACACAATTGTTGGTATGCAGAGGAATATTCTTTTTGTGGAAAGAGAGGCCATAGCGAGCCATCCTGTTGGAAGAAGAAATCCATGTTCCACATTCTTGATCATTCTCATAAGTTGAATCGAAAGAAGGCTCCTCCAATCCAATAAGATACATAGAGTCACATGGAGAGGAGGAGTATGACAAAAAATACTATTAGCATCCATGTGACATTTTTCCTCCATTGCAAGTTGAATGGACATTGGGAAACAATGTGTTAATAAATTTACATAGAGCTTCACTGCAGACAATGTGTAGCCAGGAAACGAGTGTGGAGAGTGAAGAGTATAGGAGGTGAAGATATGCATACATCTACAATTCAAGGAGAATATGTTGTCCAAGGGGATATAACGGCACCAGAGGTCTGCATCACTATTGAAGAGCATAGTGAGTGGATTCCAAGCACTGGGAAAACACCATTCCAATTGATAACTACAATTTTCCAATAGAATTTTTCCTTCCTGAAGATGTGCCAAAGATTGATTCACTAGTTAAATGACCTTGGAAGGAGGAGTTCTTGAGAACTCCATGATGTTCCTTGCAAGCATCTGCAGGCACCAGAGAGTTGTTTCCATGTCATGAAGCAACGGTGTTAGATACCTAACCTCCCTAACCCCTCACATAGGTATAATAATACATTTTCCATGTAATAAAGGTTGACATTAGTTAATGAGGCCTATTTAATAAATGTGAACAAGTCAATGTAAGAATACCTAACAGAATATTCTGCTTCTAGAAATATCTTCCTCTAGAATGTTCTTTAGAAGATATAATTAGTATGAATAAGAGTAGGAGACATGAGAAATATTTGTATTAAGAATTATTGTAATAGAGCACTTCTCTATTGGAGGTTTCCCCCTCAAAGAGGTAAGTGAACAATACTTTCTTTCAATAAAGGTATTATTGCTAGTGTTGCTATTCTCAATATTTTTGTCTTCCATTGATATTTTGATGAATATTTTTGTTTCTACATATTACATTACATTTGGTACCTTACAAGTGGTATCATAGCACTTTCCTCTGCAGAAATTTTGGGAATTGTTTTTCAGGGTAGAGATGTGTATTGTTGACATCTTTAAAGAACATAGATTTTTTGCTCAGTGGGTAAAACTACGATGGGGAAGACTACACAAAACAAATACAAATGGTTTCACGGGGTTGTCTAGAAACAAACGTTTCACCTTGTTGGAAACCTATGTAACCCATGTTGGTAACCATTGAGTAGTACTACATCAAATATAATTTGTACACAACCATCACTCCCACGTACCAACAGGTATATTAGGATCCCCTAGGTTTCCTGAATTTATCCCTAGATCAGTTGATCGATTGTCTGACTACTATAGTGACATCAAGAACAACACTCAGAAAGATACTCTCTAGTACCTAGGTAATCGGGTAGTATATATAAGGGTATGGTTGAGCCTCATTAGTTGGTTCCTTGAGATATTGGGTCGAGTAATACTTTTCAACCCCACATATATATTAGAGAGATATAGCACAGGGAAAACCCTTCTTTGTAGGAACCTTGTAAACCCTAACCCCTAGGAAAGAAATATAATAGAAAAGGAACAAACGAGATCTATTAGTGCACAACCTTACCTCCTTCATTCTAGTTGTGAAATTCCTAAAAAAATTCCTATTAACAATTTGGGTCATTCACCACTACAGTATTCTTCACGCCAGAGTATAACTCTGCATTAGTAAAAAAAAAAAAAAAGGGTATATTGGTTCCTCCGACACCCTTATTTGGGACCTATCCCATCAGATTCCTCTCTTCGCCTTGATCCCGTTCCAAACAACATTATTTGGGACCTATCTCATTGGATTCCCATTAGGACCAGCAATAATAACTTTATTGAAAGAAATAAATGTTCACTTACCTCTTCAAGGGGTAAACCTCCAACATAATAGTGCTCTATTACAATAATTCTCAAGACACAGTATTCTACCCTACCCTTATTCTCCACACAAATATATCCTTACTTCTTTGAAGGCTACAATGTTTTTTCTTTGATGTGATCAAACTAACATAGGCCTTGTCTTTGTTATCAGTCTAAGAACTCCTCCTTTAGACATTGTGAATGTGCTAGTGGAAAGCTAGCACCATTGGAAAATAATGTATATATCCTTCAAAGAACAACATGACGATGAGAAATACTATCTCTATCTCAAATATGGCATCTGGTCTGTCATAATCAATATAATTTGGATGTACTCCAAAATCCTATGAGTAATGAAGGAGAATGAAAGTTTAAGCAATAAACTATGGGAAAGTGTCGAACCTTCAGTGATTTCCAATCTTAGGATCATAATTTTAACAATTTGCTTGAAGCTCCACATGCAATAATCCTTAGTACACCTTTTCCCAAGGCTTTGTGCATACTAACAAATGGTGAAGGAAAAAAATTTCACCAATGCTATTTGACCACTAGTTGTGTAAACCTAAAACACATTATTAGAGACCCAAAAGAAAGCAAATTATAGTGTAGAACTTTCCAATCTATCTCTAGAAATGCATCACTCTATAAGAGCTAGGGAAACCATATTCTCCTCTCTTAGGCACATGAAAATCTTGCAAGTACAGTAGAGAATCAAATTTCTCGAAAGTAGTGAATATTGTAGCTAATAAAATAGTTTCAAACTTTGACACTAGAAATCTCTGGTTATTGATTTTGAACTCGACCTCTCTTGTCAGGAATTCCACACATTATCGATTTGATTCCATCAATTGTTTCCACGCCTCAACCATGAGAGGTTAGTGGTTCCAAAAAAAAATTGAATTCCCAATCGTTAGTTTGGTCTTTCATTAGTATGGGATTTCATTAGTATAGGCTTTCATTAGTCTGGTCTTTGAAAACGAATCTTGGGATGAAGTATATGGTTTGTAATCATGGAGAAACGCCCAACAAATTATGGAGACATGGCATACGACCCAAATAAAGTGAAAATTTTCCTAGCTGATTCCTTTAGGTTGGTGGTTAAGATAAAACACTCGGTTAAGTACTAAAAACATTTAGAAGGAAATGAAATTCCTGGGTAGGTGAAATCACATTCCACGCAAGAGAAATTTGTCCAACAATGAATTAGATTCCCAATAACAATGGAACTTTCCCCAACAATCAATTGGATGCCCAAGAAAGTTCATATTCATCCCAGCAATAAAAATGTGGCTCGAGGCAAGGAGAAATGTCCCAACAAAGGTTGAATACACCCAACAAGAGAAAATTGTGTGTGGGCACCTCAATACAACAACCAGACAATAGAATTTACCCCAAAGAGAGGGATACACTCCCAAGAGAGAGAAAATTAGTTTTAGCAAGTTTTTCAAATGGATTTGTAAGGAGGGCCATGGATTTGGCCTCATCCAATTTTCTCAATGATGTAAAGTAATCTACGACTATATATAGCAACCATCACCACTAAGGTTTTCTAGAATTACTTCACCCAATAAAAAAGATGTGCAACAAACTAATAATAATTCTCTCAACAATTATAAACAAGATGTAGAGCAAAAATTAATGGGTTACCAACATATTTCAATAAAACATAATGGAAAATTTTAACAACAACACATAGAGGAAAAACAACTCATTGAAACAAGATTGTTTACCCTAGAACCCAATTGAGAAAACCAGTCATGGATGGTGCTCACTATTCTTTCTCTACAAGTGTGCAAGTTTACAATTCTCTCCTCCTCCTTCACCCAAAAATCCCTTTGAGTGTGAGAGAGAGTGAAGAAATAGGTATAACTAGGGGGTAAGGGAGGCCAACAACCTTGGCTCTTCACTTCTCATTCCTTAGCCTTCTCTCCTTTTCATTTTAATTATTTTCTTCAACTTTTTAGTTATATCATTTTTTGTATTATTCTAAATACTTGGATTGTTTTACATGTCTTACATCATGCATTTTTATTGTCCATTTATTTTGCAGGTATTGAGTCTGATCCACTCTTCAATCCAGATCCATTTTTTTATCACACCTCCCCATTGAGAGTATTTTTGGTCTCCGAAAGCTCTAGGAAACCAATCTAGATCAATGTTGTCTACTTCTCTGGAATGTGGCTCTAACGCTGGATCCTAGTTTCAGTTCTAACTCTAGCTTTGGCTCTAGCTATTGGCTCTAGTATTTGACTATGGATATGGATCTGGTTCTAGCTCCCGTGTTTCCTCAATGAAACAATCTTTGTACTAAGTCTCATATTGATCAATCTTTGAATATGAACTCTATATTCCAAACTCATTTTAATCACCCTCTTTGATTTGGAGATAGTCTATCTTGGCTATCAATGAAGCCAATTTGAATGTCAGTATATTCAGTGTGACCCCAATATGCTTCCATTACACAACTCCTCATGTGTGGTTGCATTCCTCTTATAGGATAAGTTGCTTCATGACATGGAAACAACTCTATGGTGAATGCACATGCTTGCAAGGCACATCATGGAGTTATCAACAACTCCTCCCTCCAAGATCATTCACCCTATGAATCAATATCTAACACATATTTAAGAAGGAAAACTTCTGTTGGAAAATTATGGGTAGCAATTGGAATGGTGTTTCCCCAATTGTTGGCATCCACTCATTATCCTCTTCAATAGTGATGCAAAACTCCAATGCCGCTATCTCCCCTTTGACAACATCTTCTCCTTGAATTGGAGATGTAAGAATCTCTTCACCTCCTATACTCTTTACTCTCCACACTCTTTTCCTGGATATGTAATGTTTGGGGTGAAGCTCTATGTTGGGATATTTAGATACTTAGGAGTTAGTTAAGATCAACTTGGTCTAATGTGTTGTTAGGTAAAAGTGTATTTCTTAGTGTGTTTCTTAGTCATATGATTGTCACGATATGTTCCCGACATAGAGTGATCTAATGGTTCATATTGTCCTCGATATTAATGAAAACATTGATCAATGGATTAGCACCTGATTGATCCATGATCTCTATTTGAAGAGCATGGAGGGTCATTTTTCGATGATAAATTGTGAGAAACTCTCTTGTAAATATCTCGGTAAAATTTTCTTTTTCATTAATAAATTTCTCCAAGTGGCTACATTGGTTCGGGTTGTATTTTTTTAACAATGTCAAAACTATTGGCATTGTTGATTGTGTTGTCATTGATGGCAACATGAGTAAAAAATGTACAGTAATCAGAGGAAAAGGAAGATCACCTTGGGGTACAGGAAGATAATCTTGGGGAAAAAGAAATTCATAATCACTATTGATGATGATAGGATCAATAGTGGTCCTATGTTCCTAAAGATCAAGAGAGACATCGAGATATTCTACAGAGAATACACACACTGAATTAGATCATGCAGTGTTAAGGTATTTGGAAAGGATGAAAGAAAGATCATAAGGGAGAGTGAATTGTAGAAGTGCTATCAAGATTGAAATCCCCACAGTAAAATCCAAAAGAATCAAGGAAGAATCATATATGTTGATGTAGTTCTCGGGACAATCCTAGACTATCAGATCATGCAGAAGTGAGAGCCTGCACATAAGAATCCCTTGTGAAGGATTGTAGAATCCTAATATTCCATTCAAAATTTGGGAGTAATCACAATCGTTAGATCAGTTCGGTATCTATCTTGATCGTCATATAGAACCAAGTGGAAGGACAGGATAAGAGAACCCCATAAAACACAAATTCTTGAAACCTCCGAAGTCGTGAAGTCAACACCAACCATCATATCTTGTGAAGAAAATTTGGGTCAGTTCTCAATCATTGAATCAAGCGGAAGATAGGAACTTCGACACTTCGATGACTTGAGATTATTAGATCGAAGTATTAAAAGTGTCATAATTCCAAACTAACGTCAACCGTTAGATCAAGGATGAACTTTGGATAAATCTACGACTGTTATATCTAGGAGGAATACATGTGACACATCAGTAGGTCCACATCAATAGGATCATGTCAGGAATATATGACATGTGGCCCAATCAAATGGTGACAAATTTCAAGGTCGATGTGGCACATAAAATCCATGAAAGTCATGAATCAAGGTGACACATGGCACACAGAATTAGGGTCCACATCATCTTGAGTGATGTCAACAAGCCATGTCACTCCAGGATTACTAAATTTGGGGATATCCAAACTTATTTTATCATCTAATTGTCGAAGGCAAAAATCACGAAGTAAATCTAACCGTTGATCTACTTCGGGATCATTATTTACCATTGATCAAGAATAGTGGAAATATAGGATAAGCAGGGCCAAAGGAATGAAGTCTCGGAGTAAACAGAAACCGTCAGATTGAGTTAGGGGAAGATCCATGATGGTGGAACTATTCAGTGCTTCGGTGATAATTGAAGGACAGGATAAATCTCAAATTCTCGGAGTCCTGGATTTCTGAAGCCTTGGAATATTGTCGACCGTCAAATCAAATTTGCATGGCAATAGTCAACTCCTCCATTGACCAACTTCGGAGATAAAGGACGTTGAGTTACTTAAAGGATCTCAGAGTCCCGGAATGTCGAAATGAATGAGATCCATCCATATCAACTGGAAATTAAGTCATGATCATCGATTTTTTTGAAGCCTATGGATGAGAAAAGATCATCCATTCAACGAGAGATTAAATATTGATCATCTGATCTACTAGTGAAGAGAGTATATGCACTTTGTTGAAATTTAATCCGGGAGAATTGGAAGACTACAAAGGCTATAAATCCTGAAGGCCGAAGTACCGGAGAGCCTAGTTCCAGCGTTGTTCGCGTGATAAGGTAAGGAAGCTAATAAGGAGCACAAAGGGCCTAGAATTAAATAATCCCTTGGACATTTGAATATGGTCCCATGTAGAAGAATAAGGGTGGAAGACAAAAAGTGATAATAGAACAACATTTGAAATAGATAAGCCTATGGTTTTTGAGCCTACGGTCACAAAGCGAAGTGGATTGAAGGCAACACCTCATGCAGAATTCATTTTTTGTAAACAACTTAAGGCATGGATTAATTCAACAAATATTGACACCAAACAAGTTCATTGTTGCTTCAAGATAATTTACACATGAACGGATAAATAGACTAACAAAATATTTGAATTCTTCTCAAGTTAAAATTATTTTTTAATTTATAAGATTAGAATGAAGAGCAACAATGGTTCATTGTCAAAAAGACACATTGGTTCAATATTATACCTATTCAAATACTATATAAACCAGAATTTTGTGGTGAAACGAGTGTATCTTGGTGGATATA